>JACEEZ010006694.1:32281-60301 GCA_016584305.1 Chionoecetes opilio
TGTGTGTGTGTGTGTGTTGTGTGTGTGTGTGTGTGTGTGTTGTGTGTGTGTGTGTGTGTGTGTGTGATTGTTGTGTGTGTGTTGTGTGTGTGTGTGTGTGTGTGTGTGTGTGTGTGGGTGTGTGTGTAGTGTGTGTGTGTGTGTGTGTGTGTGTGTGTGTGTGGTGGTGTGTGTGTGTGTGTGTGTGGTGTGTGTGTTGTGTGTCTGTGTGTGTGTGTGTGTTGTGTGGTTGTGTGTGTGTGTGTGTGTGTGGTGTGTGTGTGTGTGTGTGTGTGTGTGTGTGTCGTGTGTGTTGTGTGTGTCGTGTGTGGCTTGTGTGTTGTGTGTGTGTCTGTGTGTGTGTTGTTGTGTGTGTGTGTGTGTGTGTGTGTGTGTGTGTGTGTGTTTGTGTGTGTGTGTGGTGTGTGTGGTGTGTGTGTGGTTGTGTGGTGTGTGTGTGTGTGTGTGTGTGCTGTGTGTGTGTGTGTGTGTGTGTGTGGTGTGTGTGTGTGTGTGTGTGTGTATGTGTGTTGTGTTCGTGTGTGTGCTGTGTGTGGTGCGTGTGTGTGGTGTGTGTGTGTGTGTGTGTGTCGTGTGTGTGTGTGTGTGTGTGTTGTGTGTGTTCTGTGGTGTGTGTGTTTTGTGTGTGTGTGTGTTGTGCTGTGTGTGGTGTGTGTGTGTGGTCCCTTGTGTGTGTGTTGTGTGTGTGTGTGTTGTGTGTGTGTGTGTTTTTTGTTGTGTGTGTGTGTGTGTGTGTGTGTGTGTTCTGTTATGTGTGTGTGCTGTTGTGTGTGTGTGTGTGTGTGTGTGTTGCGTGTGTGTGTGTGTGTGTGGTGTGTGTGTGTGTGTGTGTGTGTGTGTGTGTGTGTGTGGTGTGTGGTGTGCTTTGTTCTGTGTTTGGTGTTGTGTGTCGTAGTGTGTGTGTGTCTGTGTGTGTGGTGTGTGTGTGTGTGTGTTGTGTGTGTGTGGTGTGTGTGTGGTGTGTGTGTGTGTGTGTGCTGTGTGGTGGGGTGTGTGTGTGCTGTGTGTGTGTGTGTGTGTTGTGTGTGTGTGTGTGTGTGTGTGTTGTGTGTGTGTGTGTTGTGGTGTGTGTGTGTGTTGTGTGTGAGTGTGTGGTGGTTGTTTGTGTGTGTGTGTTGTGTGATGTGGAACATTTGTGTCTGTGATACAAAACTTCATACTCAGATATATCTCCGCCTTCCCTCTGATGATCTCCTCATGATTACCACTAATTCAATTATTAATGTGTTCCTACGTGTTCCTTTCTTCAGTCTGTATGCGTAGATACAGACAGTGTCTGACAGTTCCATATTGGGTTCACATTCATTGCCAAAGGATATTTTACCATGCATGTTGTGTTAATGACAGCTGTCTAGGTGACTTAAGCTGTAACATTTCTAAGAGTATAATTTCTCTAAGCTGTAACATTCTAAGAGATTATAATTTCTAAGGCGTGTAACATTTCTAAGAGGTATAATATTTCTAAGCGTAACATTTCTAAGAGTATAAATTTCTAAGCTGTAACATTTCTAAGAGTTATTTAATTTCTAAGCTGTAACATTTCTAGGAGTATAATTTCTAAGCTGTAATATTTCTAAGAGTATAATTTCTAAGCTGTAACATTTTTAAGAGTCTAATTTCTAAGCTGTAACCATTTCTAAGAGTATAATTTCTAGGAGTTATTAATTTCTAAAGCTGAAACAAGTTCTAAGAGCTTATAATTCAGCGTAAAACATTTTCTAAGCGTATGAGATTTCTACAGTAGTATTTATACCATGCTATGTAGTATTATGATTAGCCTGTGCTCTCTTTAAGCTTTCTTAAAGCTGTATTTTTTCTAAGAGTATGCTTTTTGTCATTGACCCCTTCGGGCTGGATGAGATGGTTTTTGGTAGGTTGGAGTTAACAGTGGTGTGTGGGGGGGGGCCGTTACCGCGGGGCCGTGTCTGTCTGTGTGTGGGCGGGGTCTGTCTCGGTCTGTCTGTGTGTGTGTGGGGAGGGTATATCGGTGTGGGACGGGGTCTAGGTGTCTTGTCTGTGTGTGGGGGGTATTGTCTGTGTGTGTGTGGGGCGGTTCTGTCTGGCACTCTGTGTGTAGTGTGTGTGGTATGTTGGTTTGTGTGTGTGTCTGTGCTCTTACGTATGCATGTTATACACAGGAGCACTAAGGCCGAGGGTGGGGGGGGGTGGGGGGGGGGGGGGGGGCAGGGGGGGAGTCGTGTTGTAAAGGAAGAAGAGGTCAACCTACCCCGGGCTTGTCCGCATGTCATTGGGGGCTGTTCCGCATCATTGTTTCATGTGGCGGCGCCCAATTAGCGGCCTATTATGTCCGTTCATAATTAGGCGGAGTACGGTGCGCGACCCCTTGTCTGTGTCTATCTATTGCCTCCGCCTCCCTCACACCCATCGGGGGGAGGCGGTGATATGAGGGGGAGTGGGCGGTGAGTTTCTCTTGATGTTTTTTCTGTCATGCAGAATGTCTCCGTTCTTAGTACTACCAAGGAAGATCAAATACACACCACTAGAAAGATTTAGGAGAAAGTAGTAGAAAGCAAAAGTCCTTGTTATTTTACTATCAATATATTTGTTTAGTATACCCAAGGTTTAGTCAAATCTCAAGAAGAAAACCGCTACATGTAAACTTTTCATTTCATTAAAGCAATAAAATAATCAGTTAATGCAATCAAGGAAAGAAAGAAATCGATCAAAGATTATGGTGTAAAAATGTGAAAATAACAATTTACAGTATAGTGAGTGACTTAATGCACTGTAGGAAAAATAAACCCCCCCCCCCCCCCCACACACAATATTTCGTTGTGCCATTTTTGTTAATTTTTTGACATTTTGTTCATTGTCCATTTGATGCTATTACAAACTTAATGCATTTTGTGTGTTACTTTTTTATTCATATTTTTCATTTTGTTTATTTGTACATTTGATAATGATGACAAACATACGAATTTTTGTTTTTGTTCAGTGTTTTTCCATTTGTGTTCATTTATTCATTTGACGCTATTATAAAATTGCCGATATTTTGTAATGTTAGTAAAAAAACAATGTTGGAGAGCACTTTAACCTGTCGTAGAGTGGAAAGGTTTAAAGGTCATGAACAGTTCGCTTTCCCTCATAGCCACACGTAGTTAGGGAAAACAGTTTCGGTCAAAGCTGCAGTTTCGGTCATAGCCTGCAGTTCATCGTTAAAATAACCAAATTAGTTATAAATTATGCTAACCTACCCGGCTGTGCAAATTTATGCGTGGCGTCCTTACGTTTTCATTGAATCATCGTATATTGGCAAAAAATTATCCATATAAAAAAATACTCCCATGTTGCATGCGTGCGTGGCTATGCATCAAATCATATATAAAATTCACCGTTGGTGCGTCATTGGTTTGGAAAATTTTGGAGTATTATATCTTGTATGTTTTGGAGGATTTTTATTTTTATTTATTTCTTTTATATTATTATATATTATTATTTTTTTTTTTTTTTTTTTTCCCCTTTTAATATTTTTTTCTGTATTTTTATTCGCAATGTATTTTTTTTCCTTTATACATTTCTTATATACAATTATACATTTTTACACTTCCTTCTCTTCTCTCCCTAATATTTTCTTTCTTTTTGTTACTATTATATGTTGGATTTTTTTTTTTGTCACATAAGGTGATAGGCAAGGTTTTTATTATTTTCTTTGTTTTATTTGCATTTTTTTTTGTGTAGCGTGTGTTTGATAGACTTTCAATTGTTTGTTTTGAATAGTCGAATGTTTACGTTTCCTTTTTTTTTGTTTGTTATTTATAGAGTTTGTCCTTGCCATTGTTAATTTGTCTCACTTAGGTCGTTATGTACACTTTTCGTCTCTCTCTCTCTCTCTCTCATCTTCTCTCTCTCTGCTCTCTCTCTCTCTCTCGCTCTCTCTCTCTCTCTTCTCTCTCGCTTCTCTACTCTCTCTCTATCTCTCTTCTCTCTATCTCTCTCTCTTCTTCTCTCTCTCTCTCTCTCTCTCTCTCTCCTCTCTTCTCTCTCTCTCTCTCTCGTATCTCTCTCTCTCTCTCTACTCCTCTCTCTCGCTCTCTCTCTCTCAGTGCCTCTCATTTTAATTTTTTGAATATTCAATATACATTTTTCTAACTTATGTATCAATTTATTTTAAATAGGCGAACCTTTTATCAATCTGCTCTTATTTTTAGTAAGTTAGATTTTTTCTTACTAGTTATAATGCGAATATTACTTGGATGTCTTCAAGATTCAAAGGTCATTAACCCCTTGAGGCCCAGAAGGTTAGTTCCATTGTAATTTGGCTACCAGTAGACATTTTAATTAATATAAGCAATGTTTTATAGATAGGACCTGTTTGACTATCCTTTCCTACTAGCTAATTTAGGTATATTCAGTTACTTTTCGTACTTTTATGGCTAACAACAGATGATGTTTATATAGCAAAGGAAAGATCTGGGCGGAAGGGGTTACAAACACTATTTATTTTCAGATGTTTAATGTTTATAGAGATATTTGATCTATTATTTTAGGATATTTAGCATTCTTTGATATATTTAGTGGTTTTTTTCAATCAGTTTATTCCTCGGTTTACATTATGTTACACTTCATTTCGTTTTTTAGAAATAATTTTTTTGGTTGGTGTATCATTCCTTTCTTACCATGCCTCATTGTTGCTTTCTTCTTTCATTCCTACATTCAATCACTAATCCTCCTTTCTACCTTCCTTCTGCGGTTACTTCCCTCTTCCTTCCTTCCTTCCTTCTCCTTCCCGCATTAACTCCTCATACATAATTCCTTCCTTTCTTCGTTCATTCCTTGTTTCTTTTTCTTTTCCTTCCTTCCTTCCCCACTTCCCTCATTCTTCCCCTAAACCCTATTCTCTTCCTCCATTATCTCCTCCATTACCTCCATTATGAATTCTCTCTCTCCTCTCTCTCTCTCTTTCTCTTCTTCTCTCCTCTCTCTCCTCTCTCTCCCCCTTCTCTCTCTCCTTCTTTTCTCTCTCCCCCTCCTCTCTCCTCTCTCGCCCTTTTTCCCCTTCTCTCTCTTTTTCCACACCTCCTTTTCCCTCTACACACCAACTATTAATAGCAACGACACATTTCCTGCTCTCTCTACGTTAGGTTATCACCACCTTTTCACCCAAGCCTCGGATCATCATACTGTGTCCTGAGTATTACCATTGACAAAAAAAGGAAACAGGTAAAAAAAAAGGTAAATGGAGCTGAATACAAAAAAGGCAAAATAAAAAATCGTGCAGTAGAGGAGATAGGATATAAGTACAGTGTGTTCAAGGGTATATTAGAGGCCTTGTTCACAGCGGCTACGATTATTGCTATTGCTACGACCTGTGTAGTAACTGTTGAGGTCGTGTTTTGAAGAGGAGGGGGAGAGGGGGGTTCGTGGTAGTGTGTGTGTGTGTGTAGTAATTGTAACCTGCAAGTGAGGGTCATTGACTGCCTCTGCCTGCCTCGCCGATAAGGGACACACACACACGCGCGCGCACACACGCACACGCGCCACACCACACACACACACACACACACACACACACACACACCACAGACCAAAGACAAAACACACCACACACACACCACCACCACACCACACCACACACACACCACCACGCACGCACGCACGAAACGCACGCACGCACGCACACACGCACGCACCAAAAACACACCCCACACACACACACACACACACACCACACACACAACCCCACACACACACCCACAACACCACACACAACCACGACGCAACGCCCGACGCACCACACGCACCAACCACACGCCACCACCAAAACCCCACCACCACACCACACACCCACACACCACACACACACACACACACAACACACACACCACACACTCACATTTCACAGAGCAAGGGGAGAGAGGAGGAGAGGAGGAAGAGAAACAGTAATGATTATATCTTCACAGGATAAACCGTTATTTTGGGGGGTAGGGGGGGGGGCTTAACGTTGTCTGCAGGGTTTCAGCTTTAAGGAATGGGCCCCAGACATAACTACGTCACGGTTTGTTTACATCGGTGCATTGTGGGGATAAGGCGGGGTCGCCTGGGTGGACCTACAAAGGGGAAAAAACTACGGCGATGGAAGAATTTAGATTTTATTTTGCGCGAAATTGATATTCCAGGTGCTATATTACAATGCTCTGTTCCGCTGACAACACTATAGAGAAGACTTGAGGTAAGGTGATGTGCAGAGGCTTTTAAAAACCAAGAAAACAGAGTCATAACAGAGCCTCGTCAAAAGTAAGCAACTGGTAGGTACGTAATGTGCCCCTACCACTTGCTTACTTTTTAAATGAGACTCTGCTGTGACTGTTTTCCTGGTTTAGAAGCCTTTGCACATCAACCATCCCCTCAGGTCTTCTCTATGCTGTCAGCGAGCAGGAAATATAGCACCTGGAATATCAATTTCCCCCCAAAACAACTGAAATTTTTTCATCGTCGTAGTTAGTCTTCTCTTTGTAGGTTGTACATATTCATGGTTATGATAGTATTAAAATACCTTATTAATTGAGTTCCTTTTGTTGTCTTTCCTCATAATAAGTAGTGGTACATCATGGTTTAAGTGTTACTTGACGAGCCAATGAATACTCTTGAGTCTATACCAACATCACCAACTTTGCTTTGATTTATCTTATTGCTCCATCCATAAACAAGCTTTGCCTAAACCACTGTGACATTATTCCATCCTTGCCTCATGATATACCTGGTACTGTCGTCTCCCCGATATTTTTCTCCCTACACATATGGGGAAAACTCGCTAACGGTAATGGCTAGGTTAGATTTTGCTTTGATTTATCTCATTACCCCATCCATAAACAAGTTGCATAACCAGGGTGACATTACCCATCCCTGCCTCATGGTACCTGGTACTCTCGTCTACCCAAATGCTGTCCCTACATAAATCGGGGAAAACTCGCCGACGATAATGGTTAGGTTAGGGGTAATAATGGACGAGAGTTGCGCGGTCGTTTTCAGAGAACAGACTATTTTTTCTTGGCCTACAATAGGTGCTTTTTTTAATGGAGGATAGTTTTTTTTTGCGCAAACCCATTAAAAAAACTATCTCCATTAAAACAAGCACCTATTGTAGGCCAAAAAAAAAACAGTCTGTGTCTCTGAAAAACGACCCGCAACTCTCGTCCATTATTACCCCTAACCTAACTATTACCGTCGGCGAGTTTTCCCCGATTTATGTAGGACGAGCATTGGGTGGGACGAGAGTACCAGGTACCATGAGGCAAGGATGGTTAATTCACCGTGGTTATGCAACTTGTTTTTGGATGGAGTAATGAGATAAATCAAAGCAAAATCAACCTAGCCATTACCGTCGGCGAGTTTTTCCCGATTTGTGTAGGGAGAAAAAAATCGGTAGACGACAGTACCAGGTTATACCATGAGGCAAGGAGGGGAGTAATGTCACGGTGGTTATGCAACTTGTTTATGGATGGAGCAATAAAAATAAATCAAAGCAAAGGGGGGGGTTTTTGGTTTTATGTTTGGGTTTGACTCAAGAAATTTTTCATGGCTCGTTTAATAAAACTTTAAAAACCCTGATGTACACTCTATATTATGGGAAAAAAACAAAAAAAAGGAACTCAATAATAAGGTATTTTAATACTATCAACATGGGAAATGTACAAATACAAAGAAAGGGCTACGACGATGAAAAATTTCGGGGTTGTTTTGGGCGAATTGAATTCCAGGGGCTATATTTCCGTGCTCGCTGACAAATAGAGAAGACCCGAGTGTGGTTGATGTGCGAAGGCTTTTTAACCGGAAAACAGTCACAGCGAGGGCTCATTAAGAAGTAAAAGTGATAGGGACACATACTACCTACCAGTTTTCTCCTTTTGAGAGGCTCTGTTAGACTGTTTCTTGGTTAAAAAGCCTGGCACATCAGCATACTCAAGTCTTCTCTTTGTGTTGTCCCCGAGAACAGGCATGTAATATGCACCCGGAATTCATTCGGCAAAATAACTCTATTTTCCATCGCCGTAGTTTTCCCTTGTAGTCCACCCGGCGACCCGCCTATCCCACAATGCACCGATGTAAAACAAACCGTGAGTAGTTTATGGTAGGTCCATTAGAGATCAGCAACCCAGGACAAAGTATAAACGGTATAAAAAAACCACTATATTTACTTGATGCTAACATGTAAGAAATGAAATCATGTTATTATCTATTAACTCATACATTCATTCATTCCCCCTTCATCCATTAAAATTACAAACCCTTTCCTTATTCATACCTGTCCTGTCTTATATTCATCTATTGAATATATTCTTTATCTTATCTATTACTCTTTCTTCATGCATTCTTCCTCTTTATCCATAATTATCTTATCCACCTCTTTTCTCTATCTTCTTATTCACTCTTATACATTTTTCACGATTAATTCACTGTTTATTTGATGACCTAGATACATTATTGCTTAATGTTTGGAGTGATTCACCCCAAAGTCTGCAATGGATTTAGAAACTGAGTGTAGGATGAATGTCTCTAATCTTTATCCTGGTTGCTGGAAATGTTTAGTTTTCGTTTTGGTGAGTGCTGTAAGGAGAGCGAAGAGGAGAGGAGAGGAGGGGGAGAGAGAGGAGAGAGAGAGGAGAGGAGGAGAGAGAGAGGGAGAGAGAGAGAGAAGAGAGAGAGAGAGAAGAGAAATTGTGCATTTTTATCTCCCCCTTCCTTTTTCCCAAATTCCTTCAGTTTAGTTCATGAATATTCTTTTGTGTATTTGATCTCTCTCTCTTCTCTCTCTCTCCCCTTCCTCTCTCTCTCCCCCTCTTCTCTCCCTTTTCTCTCTCTCTCTCTCTCCCCTTTTCTCTCTCTCTCTTTTAATTTAAACAAGCCCCCATAAAAAAATACAATAACCCAAAGATCACTGTTGTGCTACCTATTTTTTAAACAGGTAATGATGCATTGTAACTTGGATATATACAGATATGTCTATTTTGGGTTTGAAAATTTCAGAGATATAAAAAGATTAACTATATTAAAATTATACAAATTTTTAAACTATTTTAAAGATTTCTCTCTCTCTCTCTCTCCTCTCCTCTCCCCCTCCCCCTCTCTCTCTCTCTCTCTCTCTCTCCCCTTTCTCTTTTCTCTTCCTCTCCTCTCCTCTCTCCTTTTCTCCTCTCTCTCTCTTCTTTTCTCTCTCTCTCCTCTTCTCCCAAATCCCCCCCCAAAAAAAACACACCTTCACGTATACTAATTAAGCCTTTTATATATTCACCCGATATTTATAATTTTCGACAAAGATACCAGAAGTTTTTTTTGGAATTTACTGTTTTTTTTTTACGGATGAAAGTTTGTTTACCCTTTATACAAAAACAATTATTTTTCAGGGATCGACGTCTAAAGCTACCATTGGATTGTTACCATTTATTACCTTTTTGTTTCCATTACCATTCTTTCAAAATTTTTAAATTTTTTTTCTTCTCTCTCTTCTCTCTCTCTCTTTTCTTTTCTCTCCTCTCTTCTCTTCTCTCTCTCTCTCTCTCTCTCTCTCTCTTCTCTCTCTCTCTCTCTTCCCCTTCTCTCTCTCCTCTCTCTTCTTTTTTTCTTAATTTTTTTTTTCTCTTTCTCTCTGCTCTTCTCTTCTCTCTCTCTTCTCTTTTCTCTCCCCCTTTTTTCTTTTTCCCCCTTTCTTCTTTTCTCTCTCTTTTGTATTGAGTGTGGGATGTCCCTATCTTCGATACGTGTGTTTTAAACCATCGTGGGGGGACATCTAGTGTTAATTCAGTCAGTAGAAGGGGAGAGGAGGGGAGGGGGAAAGGGGAGGAGGAAAGGAGAGGAGGGGGGAGGAAAGGAGAGGGATACGAGGACCAGAGGAAGACGGGGAGTAACAGAGTGTGTGTGGTGATGAAACTTGTGATAATGATGTGAGATGGGATTATGAAGGATGATGAGGGAAAGGGAAATGTTGTGGTAATATGTGTTATTTGTAGTGTTTTAGGAGAGAGAAGAGATGAAAAGAGAGAGAAAGGGGAAGAGGAGAGAGGAGGGGAGAGGAAGAGAGAGAGAGAGAGAAGAGGAAGAGAAAATATGAGAGAGGGAAAGATGAAACAAAAGAAGAGAGAAGAGAGAGAGAAATACACTGTTAAAATCCGGATAATAATATTAAGAATAATGTATATTGTTGGTAAAAAATAAACCTGCGAACGGAAAGGAATATAAGTGATGTTTTAACTTATAGTTCCAGTAGAAAGCTAAAAAAAAGGATGGTGTTGTTTTTTTTTAAGTAGAGAAAACTTTTGGGAAAATTTTTTAAATTATTAAGAAGGAAAAAAAATAGAAGAAGATAATAAAAAAAGAAAAAAAAATAGAAAAAAAAAAAGAAAAGAAAAAAAGAAAAGAAAAAAAAAAGAAAAAAAAAAAAAGAAAAAAAAAAAAAGAAAAAAAATTAGAAAAAGAAAAAAAAATGAAAAAGAAAAGAAAATAGAAAAAAAAAAAATAAAAAAAAAAAAAGGAAAAATAAAAAAAATGTAAAGAGAAAAAAGGTTATTTTTTTAAAAAAAAAAAAAAAAAAAAAAATTCCTCTCTCTCTCTACACTCCTCTCCCTCTCTCTCTTCCTCTCTCGTTCCGTCTCTCTCTCTCTCTCTCTCTCTCTTCTCTCCTCTCTCTCCTCTCTCTCTCTCTCCTCTTCTCTCATCATCGCCTCTCCGCTCTCTCTCTCGACTCATCTCTCTCCTTCTCAGCTCGCCTCTCTTCAGTGCCTCGCATTTTAATTTTTTTTGAATATTCCCTTATAATACTCTACTTTATGTATTCATTTATTTTAAATAGGCGAATCTTTTATCAATCTGCTCTTTTTTAGTAAGTCAGATTTCTTTCATTACTATTATAAGCGAATATATTGATGTTTCTTCTTCAAGATTCAAAGGTTCATTACTCCCTTGAGGCCCAGAGGGGGTTATTTTTCCATTGTAATTTGGTGGCTACCATTAGAAAATAAAAAACGATTTTTAATTATATAAGCCATGTTTTAAATAGATATGATGAACATGTTTAACATCCTTGTCCACTAGCTACTTTTTTAATTTGGTATAGTTCAGTTACTTTTCGTATTTTAGGCTAACACAGATGATTTTATATAGCAAAGGAAAGATCTGGGCCGTGAGGGTTTAAGCTATTTATTTCAGGTTTAATGTTTAATAGAGAATATTTGATCTTTTTTAGGATATTTTAGCATTCTTTGATAATATGTAGTGGTTTTTTTCAGCGGTCAGTTTATTCCTCGGTTTACATTCTGTCTACACTTCATTTCGTTTTTTAGGAAATAATTTTTTTTCTGGTTGGTGTATCTTTCCCTTTCCTTTCCTTACTCTGCCTTCATTGTTTCTTTCCTTCTTTTTTCATTCTACATTCATCACTAATTCCTTCCTTTCTACCTTCCTTCCTGCGTTCCTTCCCTCTTTCCTTTCCTTCCTTCCTTTCTCCTTCCCTTCATTACTCCCTCATTACATAATTCCTTCCTTTCTTCGGGTTGTGTACTTCCTTGTTCTTTTTCTTTCTTCTTCCTTCCTTCCTTCCTACTTCCCTTCATCATTTCCCCTAACCCTAATTCCTTCCTGCCTATTGTCCCTTCTTGCCATTACCATCCATAGTGAATTCTCTCTCTCTCCTCCCCTCTCCATCTCCCTCTCCCCTCTCCCCTTTTTCCCCTTCCCCCCCCCCCCCCCCCCACGCCCCCCTCCCCCCCCCCCCCCCCACCCTCCTTCCCTCCCCTCTCTCTCTATCCTCTCTCTCCCCTCTCTCTTCTCTCCTCCTCGTCTCTCCTCTCTCTCTCTCTCTCTCGTCTCTACTCTTTTCCACCACCCTCCTCTCTCCTCACACCAACTCATTTCCATAGCACACGCACATTTCCTGCCTCTCATCTACGTTTAGGTCTATCACCACCATCACCCAAGCCTTCGGATCATCATTACTTGTCCACATGGAGTATTACCATTGACAAAAAAAGGGAAACAGGTAAAAAAAAGTAAATGGAGCTGAATACAAAAAAGGCAAATAAAAAATCGTGCGTAAGGAGATAGGATTAATTACAGTGTGTTCAAGGTATATTAGAGGCCTTGTCAAGCGGGCTACGATTATTGCTATTGCTACGACCTGTGTAGTTAACTGTTTAGGTCGTGTTTTGAAGAGGAGGGTAGAGGGGGTTAGTGTAGTGTGTGTGTGTGTGTAGTAATTGTAACCTGCAAGTGAGGGTCATTGACTGCCTCTGCCTGCCTCGCCGATAAGGGACACACACACACGCGCGCGCACACACGCACAACGCGCGCACACACACACACACACACACACACACTACACCCCACACACACAGAGCCCAGAGAGAGGGCGAGAGCGAGCACACACACACACACACACACACAGCGCACGCACCACACGCACGCCCTCACGCACACGCATCGGCACGACACACAGACGCACACACACAGACGCACGCCGTGGCACGCACTCACGCACACACAACAGCACACGATGTCACACACACCACACACACACACACACACACACACACACACACACACACACACACAGTCACACACTCACAGAGCAAGAGAGAGAGAGAGAGAGAGAGAGAGAGAGAGAGAAAGAGTAAACAGTAAATGAATATAATCTTCACAGGGAATAAAACCGTTTTTTTTGGGGGGGGTAAGGGGTGGGGGGCTTAACGTTGTCTGCAGGGTTTTCAGCTTTAAAGGATGGGCCCCCAGACATACTCTACGGTCACGATTTGTTTACAATCGGTGCATTGTGGGGGACATAAGGCGGGGGTCGCGCGGCCGGGGTGGACCTGAACGAAGGAAACTACGAACCTAAACGGCGATGGAAAAATTTTAGAGTATTTGTTTGGCGCGAAATTGATATTCCATGTGCTATTACGTGCTCTGTTCTCGCTGACAACAACATAGAGCAGACTTGAGGTAATGGCTGAATATTCAGAGTCTTTTAAACCAAGAAAACAGAGTCATAACAGAGCCCTCGTAAAAGGTAAGCAACTGGTAGGTACGTAATGTGTCCCTACCCTTGCTTACTTCTTAATGAGACTCTTGCCTGTGACTGTTTTCCTGGTTTAAGAAGCCTTTGCACATCAACCATCACCTCAGGGTCCTTCTCTATGCTGTCAGCGAGCACGGATATAGCACCTGGGAAATATCAATTTTCGCCCAAACACTTTGAAATTTTTTCATCGTCGTAGTTAGTCTTTCTCTTTGTAGTTTGTCATATTCCATGTTATGATATTAATTAAAATAGCCTTATTAATTGAGTTACCTTGTTGTCTTTCCTCTAATAATAGTGTACATCCATTGTTTAAGTGTTCTTGACGAGCCAATGAAATACTCGTGATCTATACCAACATCAACCAAACAACACCACCTTTCTTTGATTTATCTTATTGCTTCCATCCATAAACAGCTTGCATAAACCACGTGACATTAATCCATCCTTTGCCCTAATGATATCATACCTAAGGTCTGTTCGTTCTAACCGATATTTGTCCCTTCTCGATTTCTCCTCCCTACAACATATACGGGAAAAAACTCGCTAACCCAAGATAAAACGTAAAATGGCTCTGTTATAATTTTTTGTGCTTTGATTTATCTCATTATACTACTCCATTTTCCATAAACAAGTTGCCACATAAACCCGGTGACATTAATAAACGCATCCTTGCCTCATGGTACAGCTTGGTACTCATCGTCTACCCAAATGCTCGTCCCTACATAAATCGGGAAACTCGTGCCGACGGTAAATGTTTAGGTTAGGGGTATAATGGGACGAGAGTTGCGCGGTCGTTTTCAAGACACAGACTATTTTTCTTTGGCCTACAATAGGTGCTTGTTTTCATGGGATAGTTTTTTTTTTTTTTTCGCAAAACCCATTAAAAAACACTATCTCCATTAAAACAAGCACATATTGTAGGCCAAGAAACAAGTCCTGTGGTCTCTGAAAACGACCGCTCCACTCTCGTCCTTATTACCCCTAACCTAACTATACCCGTCGACGAGTTTTCCCCGCTTTATGTAGGTACCAGCATTTGGTAGTACGAGAGTACCAGGTACCATGAGGCACGGATGGGTAATGTCACCGTGGTTATGCACTTGTTTGTGGATGGAGTACTGAGATAGAATCAAAGCAAAAGTCTAACCTAGCCATTACCGGTCGGCGAGTTTTCCCGATTTGTGGTAGGAGAAAAATTATCGGTAGACGACATTAACCAGGTATAATACCCATGAGGCGAAGGATGGGTAATGTCACGGTGGTTATGCAACTTGTTTATGGCATGGAGCAATAAGAATAAAATCAAAGCAAAGGTTGGTGATGTTGGTAAGACTCAATAGTATTCATTGGCTCGTCAAGTAAAACTTAAACCATGATGTACACTACTTATTATGAGGAAAGACAACAAAAGGACTCAATTATAAGGTATTTTAATACTATCATAACCATGAATATGTACCCCTACAACATAAGTACTACGACGATGAAAAAATTTTCGAGTTGTTTTGGGCGCAATTGTCTTTCCAGGTGCTATAATTTCCGTGCTCGCTGACAACATAGAGCAGACCTGAAAGGTGATGGTTGAATGTGCGAAGGCTCTAACCATGAAAACAGTCACAGCAAGAGTACTCATTTAAAGGGAAAAAAAGTAAAGCAAGTGATAGGACAGCATTACGTACCTAACCAGTTGCTTACCTTTTGAAACGAGGCTTCTGTTTTATACTGCTGTTTTCTTGGTTACAAAACCTCTGCCAGTCAGCCATTCCTCAGGTCTTATCTATAAGTGTTGTCGCGAGAACAGACCACTGTAATATAGCACCTGTAATATCAATCTTTCGCGCAAAATAACTCGAAATTTTTCCATCGCCGTAGTTTGTTTCCCTTCGTAGGTCCCACCCTCGGACCCCGCCTTATCCCACAATGCCACCGATGTAACAAAAACCGTGACGGTAGTTTGGGTAGGGGTCCATTAGAGATACGACCCCAGGGAACAATGTATACAACCGTGTTATAAAAAAAAAAACCAACAAATTTACATGACTGCTAAACATGTAAGAATGAAGTCATGTTATTGTTACATGGTTTTACATGTCATCTATTCAACTCATACCATCTCATTCATCTCCTAATAATTTCCTTTCCCTTCCTTCATCCATTAACTTAGTTACAACTTGCCTTATTTCCTACCTGTCTCTGTCTTATTATTCTCTATTGAATATCTTCTTATCTTATCTATCAGCTCGTTCATTCATGCATTCATTCCTCCTTCATTCCATTAATTTCTATCCACCTCCCTGTCTCTATCTTCTATTCACTCTTATACATTTTCACGATTAATTCACTGTTTTCTTGTATGACCTAGATACTTATTTGCTCTAATGTTCTTGGATTGATTCACCCAATGCTGCCATGGATTTAGAACTGAGTGTAGGATTGAATGTCCCTCGACTCTTTATCCTGGTTGCTGGAAATGCTTGAGTTATCGTATTGTGAGTGCTGTAGGAGAGAGAAGAGAGAGAGAGAAGCGAGAGAGAGAGAAGAGAGAGAGGAGAGAGAGAGAGAGAGAGAGAGAGAGAGGAGAGAGAGAGAGAGAGAGAGAGAGAGAGAGAGAGAGGAATTTTGCTGCATTCTTTATCTTCCGTTCCTGTCTCCTCCCAAATTCCCTTTCGTTTAGTTCATGAATAGTCTTTTGTGTATTTGATCTCTCTCTCTCTCGCTCTCGCTCTCGCTCTCGCTCTCGCTCTCGCTCGTCCGCTCTCGCTCCTTCTCCTCCTCTCTCTGCACTCTCTCTCTCTCTCATCGTTGTCTCTCGCTCACCTCTTCTCTCTCTCTCTCTCGACCCTCCCCTCGTCCGAAATCGCCCTTCTCTCGGTCCCCCTCTGCCCATCGTCCTCCGCCTCTCTCTCCTCTCCTCTCCCCTCCTGTCTAGTCGTCTCTCTCGCTCTCTCCCGCTTCTCCGCCTCGCTTCTCGCTCTCGCTCTCGTCCTCCTCTCTCTCCTCTCTCTCCTGTCTCTCTGTCTCTCTCCTTCTTCTCGCGTCCTCTCTCCTCTCGTCGCCTTCTCTCTCTCTCCTCTCTCCTCTCCCGTCTCCTCTCTTCGCCTCCGCTCTCTCCCTCCGTTCTCTCTCGCTCTCTCTCTCTCTCTATCACAAACACACAGACACAAGCACACACACGCAACACACACACACACACAAACACACACACACAGTACACACACACACCACACAACACACCTTCACGTATACTAATTAGCCTGTTTTTTATATATTCAGTTCAGAATTCATCAATATTCACATATAATTACTAATGGTCGACAATGATCCATAAGTTTTGTGTTGGAATTTACTGTGTTCTTTTACTGATGAAAGTTGTCCACATTATACCAAAACACTTTATGATTCATGTAATCGAACGTCTAAAAGCTAAACCATTACCATTGGATTAGTTAACCATTTAGGTTACCATTATTTCATACCATTACAGAATTCACATTCATTTACCCAATCTATTTTAAATTTTTTTTTTTTTTTCTTCTCGCTCTCCCTCATCCCTCTCTCACCTCTCTCGCGGGGGGGGGGGTGTGTTGGGCTTGAGGTTCTCTCTCTCCGTCCTCCTCCTCCGCTCCTCCCTCTCCTCTCCTCTCTTTCCTCTCCTCTCTCCCTCTCTCCCTTCTCTCTCAGTCTCCCCTCTCTCCTCTGCCGGCCTCTCGCCCACTTTCCTCCTCTTCGCTCTCTCTCTCATCTCTCTCTCTCTCATTCATCATCTGTCTCTCTCTCTTTCTCTCTCTCTCTCTCTCTCTCTCTCTCTCTCTCTTCTCTCGCTCTCTCCTCTCTCAATCTCTCCTCTCTCTCTCTCTCTCTCGCCCTCTTCTCTCTCACTACTCTCTCTCCTCTCTCTCTCTCTCTATATATATATATATATATATATATATATATATGATTTATGTCTCGTCTCTGTCTCTCTCTCTCTCTCCTCCCCTCTCTCGCTCTCGTCTCCTCTCTCTCTCTCTCTCCTCTCTCTCTCTCTCATCTCTCTCTCATCTCAACAACACCCCCCCTCCTACTCTCTCCTCTCCCCTCTCTCTCTCTCTCCTGTATTGAGTGTGGGATGTCAGTATCTTCGATTACGTGTGTTTAAATCCATCGTGTGATTCATCTAGTTTTTAATCTCATAGTAGAAAGGGGAAGAGGATGAGAGGAGAAAAGGGAGAGGAGGAAGGAGGAAGAAGGAGGAGGGAGAGGAGATACGAGAGCACCAAGTCGGAGACGGGGGAGTAGCAGATGGTGATTGGTGGTGAAAGCTTGTGATAGGATGGTGTGTGGTGATTTATGATAGTGATGATGATGAACGTGATATGTTTGGTAATATGTGTTATTTGTAGTGTTTTTAGGAGAGCGAGAGAGTAGAGAAGAGAGGGAGAGAAGAGGAGAGAGAGAGAGAGAGAGAGAGAGAGAGAGAGAGAGAGAGAGAGGTAGAAGAGAGAGAGAGAGAGAGCACCTGACACTTGTTGACATCCGTATACATATAATTCCTTCAAGAATTAACGTATATTTGCTTGTAAAAATACCTGGTCTAGAGACTGGTCGGAATATATTAGTGATGATAACTTTGAACTTATTACGTAATGTGAACAGATCAGACAATGCGTGAAATACCACGGTATAAAGGTTTTTTTGTTTTCTTTTATAGTCCGTAGAAAAGGCTTTAGAAGATTGTGTATGTATGTAGGTATGTATGTAGGAGATAGAACAAAGAAGAATAGAAGAATATATATAAAAGAAAGAAAAAAATAGAAAAAGAAAAGGAAATAAAAAGAAAAGAAAAGAGAAAAGAATATAGAAAAAGAAAAATAAATAGAAAAGAAAAGAATTAGAAAAAGAAAAAAATCGAGAAAAGAAAGAAAATAGAAAAAGAAAAGAAAATAGGAAAATAAAAGAATATGTAGGAGAAAGTATAGAAGAAAAATGATAAATAGGATGAAAAAATACGGGGGGGGGGAGTTTGATGGGTTTTAAAAACTTAAGAATACAAAAAAAAAAAAAAAAAAAAATACATAAGATCAAATAGAAAAGCATTAATTTAACAATTCGTGTACAGCAAATAATGTTACCGAAATCCCTAAAAGATATTACAAGTGTTGTTCATTGCACCATCACCACTCTCAAACTCGTCAACGCTGATAATGTATTGTTCTTCATCCGAGGTCACAAACGTACCAATTTACTGCGAAACGGAAAATTGAGAATATCTTAAGTCTAACTTTTTCCACAAATTTGACTTTACTTTTTCCCACGGGACTTTAGTCGAGAGGAAAATGTTCCTAATTGTCTATGTATGTCCTCTTTCTTTTTATTGTGTACTGATAGACGAAATGTAGGGAAAAGGTTTTTACTTGCAACGTGTTTTGTCTTATAAACTGTATGGCTGATATTTGGGGCTGAAAATAGATTTGTAATTCAGAGGTACAAGTAGTGGTATTGTAGTATAGTAGGTGGATGGAATGTAGTAGTAGTAGTAGTAGTACTTAGTAGTAGTAGTAGTAGTATAGTAGTAGTAGTAATAGTAGTCGTAGTATAGTAGTAAGTAGTAAGTAGTAGTAGTAGTAGAATGTCGTAGTAGTAGCGTAGTAGTAGTAGTGATAGTAGTAGTAAATAGTATTAGTGTAGTATGTAGTAGTAGTAGTAGTAGTAGTAGTAGTAGTAGTAGTAAGAATAGTAGTAGTGCAGAGCAGTAGTTAGTAGTAGTAGTAGTAGTAGTAGTAGTAGTATAGTATTAGTATTCGTATGTAGTAGACAGTAGCAGTATAGTGTAGTAGTAGAGTAGTAATAGTAGTTTAGTAGTAGAATGTAGTAGTCTAGTAGTGTAGTCAGAAATAAGTAGTAGTAAGAAGTAGTAGTCGTATTAGTAGTAGTCATAGTATTAGTCATAGTAGTATCAGTGTAGTGGTGTATAGTAGTAGAATAGTTAGTAGTAATAATAGTAGTATTAGTCGTATTGGTAGTAGTAGTAGTGTAGCATGTAGTAGTCGATCTAGTAGAAGTAGTAGTATTAGAAGTAGTAGTAATTAGTAGTAGTAGTTGTTAATAGTAGTAGTAGTAGTAGTATAGTAATAGTAGTATTTAGCAGTAGCCGTAGTAGTAGTATCTATAATTAGTAGTAGTTAGAATGTAGTATAGTAGTATTAGTCGAAGTAGTAGTAGTAGTCGTATAGTAATCGTAGATAGTACGTAGTAATAGTAGTTAGTAGTAGTAGTAGTAGTAATAGTAGTAGTGTAGTAGTAGTAGAAGTAGTAGTATTAGTAGTAGTAGTAGCAATTGTAGAGTAGAGATAGTAGTAGTAGTAATAAGATTAAGTAATATATATTAGTAGTATTAATAGTGTAGTAGTAGTAAGCGTATTAGTTAGTAGTATTATTAGTAGTAGTAGTAGTAATGTAGTATTAGTACAGCAGGTAATACGTATTGTAGTAGTAGTAGTGAGTAGTATTAGTAGTAGTAGTATTAGTATTATTAGTAGTAGGACAAGAATAAATATAATAGAAAGAAATAGAGCCAATAGAAAAGAGGAGGAGAAATCACACGGCCCGGGAGCGGATACCTGGGCCGAGAGAGGTAATTTAAGAAGAGCAGTTGAGGCCTGGACACTCCGAAAGAAGGGGCTTTCAACCATCACCACCGCCCCCCCCCCCCATCTCCCTCCCCCTACCACTCCCCCCCTCCCCCTCTCCCCCCTCTCCCCCCCTTACCAGTTGCCTCACAATCCCCTGTGAGTAAGGGAATGAAATTAATGCCTCGTTCCTTACCAATTTGCTGGCTACGTGCAATCATGTTCTTGCTTCTTACTGTTGTATGTAGTTATATCGAAGGTGTGTTGTGTGTGTGTGTGTGTGTGTGTGTGTGTGTGTGTGTGTGGTGTGTGTGTGTGTGTGTCCTCCTTACGTAGCGTAATAACCCCACCTCAAAAAATAATGACCTAAGGAAAGAGAGACGAAAGAAAAATTACAACGTTTATTACAGAAGAAAGTGAAATACAAAAATCATTATTAAACTATCGGATCAATTTTGAAAACACACACACACACACACCAACACAACATCACCACACCACACACACACACACACACCACACACACCACACACAACCCACCCACACGGGGCACACACACCCACCACCACACACACTCATCCATCACACATACATACACACCAGTCACAACTATCACACACAACATACACAGACACACATACACACATACACGCATATACATACACAGTCACACGCACACACACACAGTCAACTACACACCGAACACAACAACACACAACCACACACACACACACACACACACACACCACACCCACACACACACACACAGTCACATACACACCACATACAACACACAACACAACACACACACACACACACACACACACACCACACACACACACGACACACACACATCCACACATACACACACACACCACACACACACACACACACAACACACACACACATCACACGACACAACACACACACACACACACACACACCGCCACACACACACACACACACCACACACACACACACACACACACAGACAACACCAACACACACACACACAGACACACACATACACACAACACACACACAACACACACACACACACACACACACACACCACACACACCACCACACACACACCACCGCACAGTCACATACATACACACACACTCCTCCTTGGTGCATCTCCTTTAGTTACTTCGAAACTCAATTCGCCTCCCCGCTTCTACAGTATATTCTCTTGCTTTCTTCTTTATGTGATTGCAACTAAGGGGGCTTTTTTGGTACATCTTTTTTTTGCCCTTGGGCCAGTCCTTTGTAATGTTGATAAAAAAGGTCCGATCAATATGCCATTATGTCATGCAGGGTGAATTTTCTACTTCTATTTTCTATTTTCTTCTGGGTTTCGAGTTTTTTTTTAGCTGTATTTTTTTTATTTTTTTATAACAGTTGTCTCGTATTTATACATTTTTTCTAGCTGTTTTTCGTTTTATTATTATTTTTTAGCTGTTTTTCATTCATTTAGTTTCTGTATTTTCCGATTTTTTTTTAGCTGTATTTTTTTTTTTTTTTTTTTTAGCAGTTTTTTCATATCTGATATATTTTTTATTTGCTGGGTTTTCTTCATATAGTTTTTTTCTGTATCCAGTTTTTTAGCTGTATTTTTTGTAATTTTTTATATTTTTTTTTTAGCATTTTTTTCATATATGTAAATTTTTTTTAGTTGTTTTTTTCTTCATTTAGTTTTTCTGCATTCCAGTTTTTTTGCTGTTATTTTGTATTTTTTTTTTTTTTAGCTGTTTCTTCCTCGTATTTATTAATTTTTTTTAGCTGTTTTTTTTTCTATTTATTAATTTTTTTTTTGTTTTTGGTTTGTTGTTTTTTGCTGTTTTTCTTTATTTAGTTTTTGGTATTCGTTTTTTTTTTTGCTGTATTTTTGTATTTATTAAATTTTTAGCATTTTCCATGTTTGTTAAGTTGTTTTTTTAGCCTGTTTTTGTTTTTTTTTCATATTTATTTATTTTTTATTTATTTATTTATTTATTTTTTTATTTATTTATTTATTTATTTATTTGATTTATTTATTCGCATTGCCCCTCACTTCTTCAAGGCCATGCTGCCAGATTCCTCTTCAACACATTTCCTACAGAAACAGTTTTAATTTCTTCGTGGTGGCTTAACTTCTTTCTGTTTAACCTTAATGTTGTAAGAATATAAATATAAGAGTGTAAAAAATGTGTAAATAGCTAAACTACCTAAACCTATTGACTAAACCTGGATGCTTTTTTTATTCATGCAGTACAGTATTTATATACCTGTGTAATGTTTTGGGTTGCATGATATTTTTTTTTTGATGTGACCTCATAGGATATTTTTTTTGTTTTTAATCAATTTATTACGCTCCAACGTGCATGGACATTGATTTTTGTGTATTTATTTTGCTTATTTGGGCTCTCTTTCTATCCCAATTCTGATGCTTTCATTGCAGCAGATTCCCTATTAGTCTGTTTGGTGGAAGATTGGAAATGTTGGGTCTGAAATTCCGTAGGGTTTTTGTTCAGTTATATATTTTTTAAGGAAGTTTTATTATTTTCCTTGCTGTCAGTAAGTTGCTGTTATTTAAAGTTGTATCATGCATTCTGTGACTGGAACTACAGATGAGTATCCGTGTAATAAGCTTGTTGTAGTCAAAAAAAAAATGTTTATGATGACGTGTTGTTGTTGACAATGATGTTCCTAGTAATAGTAATAGCTAACGTAATATGTGGTATTAAATAATAAATGTGTAGTAATAATAATAATGTGAATAATATGTAATAGAATGACTTGATGATGTTTGTTGTCAATGAGGTTCCTTGAAAGACATGGTGCCACACGAGCCGGCCTACTGCCTGCGTGCCCACCTCACCGCCCACATGTACACACCCAAGGGATCCAGGAGGTGAGGCATGCCTGTACTTACCATGGGTTGTTTATATTAAGTCATTTAGCTGAAGGGGGTCGTATGTTTCGATTCCTAAAGCTTAATTGACGTCCAGTGTTACTATTATACAAGCTGATTTTTCACAGCCAAAGTTTTTAAATATAAATAGCTCTTTGATTCACAGCCAAAGTTGTTAAATGTAAATACCTCTTTATATCCACAGTCCAAAGTTGTTAATAGCTCTTTTATTCACACCCAAAGTTGTTAAATACCTCTTTATCACAGCCAAAGTGTTAAATAGCTCTTTAATTCCACCCAAAGTTTGTTTTAAATAGCTCTTTATTCACAGCCAGAGTTGTTAATAGCTCTTTATTCACACCCAAATTGTTAAAATGTTAAATAGCTCTTTATTCCCAACCCAAAGTTGTTGTAAATAGCTCTTTATTCACACCCAAAGTTGTTAAAACCTCTTTATTCACGAGCCCACATTGTTAAATAGCTCTTTATTCACACCCAAGTTTTGTTAATAGCTCTTTATTCACAGCCAGGATTTGTTAAATAGCTCTTTATATTCACCACCAAAGTTGTTAAATAGCTCTTTATTCACACCCAAAGTTGTTAATAGCCTTTATTCACACCCAAAGTTGTTAAATTCTCTTATTCACGCCAAAGTTGTTAAATAAATCTTTATTCACAGCCAGAGTTGTTAATAGCTCTTTATATTCACGACCCAAATTTGTTAAATATAGCTTCTTTATTCACACCCAACATTGTTTAAATATCTCTTTATTCACACCCAACAGTTGTTAAATAGCTCTTTATCCACAGCCAGAGTTGTTAAATAGCTCTTTATTCACCCCAAAGTTTGTTTTAAATAGCCTGTATTCCACAGCCAAAGTTGTTTAAATAGCTCTTTTGCACAGCCAAAGTTTGTTTAAATAGCTCCTTTATTCACATCCAAGTTGTTAAATAGCTCTTTATTCACACCCAAAGTAGCTAAATAGCTCTTTATTCTTCACAGCCGAGTTGTTAAATAGCTCTTTATTCACACCCAAAGTTTTAAATAGCTCTTTATTCACAGCCATAGTTGTTAAAATAGCTCTTTATTCACGTACCCAAAGTTGTTAATAGCTCTTTATTCATGATCCCAAAGTTGTTAAATAGCTCTTTAATTCACAGCCAGAGTTGTTAAATAGCTCTTTATCACACCCAAAGTTGTTGAAAACCACTCATGAACTACACTTGACCCTCGATATAAGGACTATGGGGATTTGCAGTGTCCGTGTCTTGGTATTCGTGGGGCGGGCGTAATTTTTTTATCATACTTAACACTGTTTGATTACATATAGGACATAAGAATATGAAATTGAATTTAGGAATAAGCATTTCTGGAGTCCTTTAAAGCCAAAATATGTTAAACTCGAGGGTCGAGTGTACCAATGGGGAATCCGTGGATGTATTATAATTTTGTAGCTTCCTTATTTTCGTCGTCTTGTAAACTGCCTTATGTTCTTATGTTCTTGATATTTTTTGTATCCCTTATTCAGGTGTCGGGTGCCGTCCCACAAGCAGTGTTTCTCCGAGACCGCCAAAATTCCCGGCCTTTATGTTTGGAGGCCTCTATTCAGGGAGACTTACTTCAGGCCCTCTTCCTCCCTGTCCTTACTTACCCAGGTAACTTATCTGTTGTTTATCATCTATAGCTGTAAAAGCTAAGATTTACAAGGAAATAGGGAGAACTGGTTTCACAAATAGGGTGGTGCATGATTAGAATGGACTCAGTCGTGGGTAGTTTAGTGTGGAGTCAATAGGGAGCTTTAAATGGAGGATGGACAGTGTTATGGATGGGGATGAAAGGTGGATGTAGGTAGTGCTACGTAACAGGAACTCCATGTGATAGGTCTCCCCAGCTCTTGTAGCTTCCTTATGTTCTTTATGTTTTTTTCTTTTTTAAAAAAAAAATAACAAATGTTTTTGTGTTTTTTGTTTTGGTTTGTGGTTTTTGTTTTGTGTAGAATTGGATTCAGCACCAACAAAAAGGATCTTTAACTCTATCCAGCCCTTTAAACTTTCAAATTATACTTTTTTCTCTGTCTTTTTTCCCTAGGTCTTTTATTTTTTTTTATATTGTAAAATTTTTTAGTCGTTTTTTTTATGAGTTTTTTTTTTCCCCTTTTTTTTTTTCTTATCTATTTTATCAGAATTTATCAGTCTCTATCACCCTTTTAAATTTCCCCCATTGTATTTTTTTCCCCTCCCTTACTTTTGTGGGGTACTTAGGCATTCGCTTCACATTAGGTGAAGGATATTTTGAGGGTCTACCCAAAACATTTTGTGCCGCTGAATCCGAAAATCGTTTGGGTCATCTTTAGCGGTGTTTTTTGCGCAATTTGCTTTTGGGGAAATTTGGCAAAAAAATGGAAATTTACAAATTTGCAAAGAGAACAGACGTCGAAAACCCTCTTTTTGGCTAAAAATTTAAAGCTTATTAAGAGTGCATAAATGTTATTTAGTATCCGTGTTGTATCTGTTGCTTACGAACTATAAGGAAATTGAGAAAAGTGGAAAAAAATGGAAAAAAATTTAAAAAGGAAAAATTTTCCTTAATTTCACATCAAAATCATGAAATTTTTCGGGTGTATCTGTTCTCAAAAAGGCACACCGTTGATTTTTAAAAAGGGTAACTTTTCTCTGACGTCCCCCCCTCTGGTCTTTTTTATGACTAGGGTAATGAAATTTCGCGAACTCTGCCAAAACTTTTGGGAAATCAGGCCAAATCATTGGGAAATTCTGCTACGGCTCAAAGCCCCAAAAGGGACAGCCCCGACGAAAAAAACACACGAGATAAAAAAAAGAGGTTGTGGTCTTTTTTCCCCACATAACCCCTTCACTCGGAGAAACCCCAAACTCACCCCGCCTTTTCCCCCCAAGGTTGTTCCAGATAAAGGGTGGACGCACTGACAAGAATCGAGGAGAACTGGAAAGGGAGCTCTCTTAATACAGGGGGAAAGGACGGGCGCGCAGCAAACCATGGGGGGTCCGCCGTCAGCCTCCAATACATTAAAAACGCGGGGGCAAGAAACCCAAAGTTTCAATCGGGGGAAGCGGTGTTTGTCCCGGGATCCTCAGTTTCACTCGGCGCCGCTGCTCGCCCTAAAATGACAGCAGCTGGACCTTCGCCCCCATCATCTCCAACTATGAGCTCCCCTGTTCCCTCTTCCCCTCTTTGACGCCCAAGGCCCCCGCGGTCACGACAAAAAGTCCCCTTCTCGGGGTTTGGAGAAATGAACCGGCGTCTCCACGGCCCCAAAAAACCCTTTCTCCCTCGGTCCCCTGGTCCTCACGGGATGGCTACCCTTTTCAACCCCCCCTTTTCCCGGGCTCAGCAAATTTTAAGGCCTGGTTGGATCCCCCCTGCAGAGAATTGCCCAAGGGTGTTGGTACGGGAGTTCACCTTTGGGCTTTGACAGGTAGACATCGGCGCGTCCCCCCAAAGACAAAACAGGGAACAGCGAGCCCAGGGTTTGGGATAGTATCGACATCCAACCCCGCGACGAGGATCAAACGGAATGACCCTGGGTAACATCTTGCCACCAAAAACAGCAAGACTGCTATGCCCTCCCATTTTTCCCCCCCCAAAACCAGCAATTTATGGGGTTACCCTCGTTGCGCTGGCGCGCAAAGCTGGAACTTCTGGGCCCGGGGGAGCCCCGTTTTCCTTTAGAACAAAAGGAAGCGGGCACTAAAATGATTAAACATCTCTCCATGCTCGACAAAAATGTGGAGGCAACCGTAGTTTCTCCGGGCACTGACTCCCGTCCCCCTCCTCCGACCTTTTCCCCCAAGATACCTCCCAACAGTCCTCCACTTGGGAAGACGACTTCAACGTTAGCTCATCCACGATGAACTGGGCTTTCCCCCGCGGATGTGTCACGCCTTCCCTGCTTGACTGGTGCGACACCACTTGCGCCCTCTTCAGGAAAGGAAAATTGCAGCTTTGGGCCCGTGTTCCAGGGGGCCGACCAGGCAACCCTCGAGCTTTTTGGGACACTCCCAAGCCCTGGCCGCGACCAAAAGAGCCCGGAGTGCTGTCCGATTCGTGACAAATTTACGGATTACCGCTCTCTGCCCCAGGCGGGGGGACGGGACTTAGAAAAGAAGGGGGGAGCAGCACTGGCCCTCCGACAGTCAACGCCCCACCCCGCACATTATGCGAGCCCCTAAAGGGCCCTCGTCGGAGGGGGTTTGGGAAAAAGGGTTGGGACCTCGACCCACCAAGTAGGGTAAAGGACCAAACCCCGGGCCTATCCCTTTCCCCCCTGCCCCCCGCCCCCCAAAATTCAGGATGGGATGCATGCGGGGGGCCAAAACAAAAGCTCGACCAATCGCTGCCGCTGTCAACGCCCCCAGACCCTTTTTCGGAGCTTTTCGATTGCTCCCCCGGATGTGCATCAACGACGAGGGGGATGGGGGGAGGACTCGATGGGGTAGACGAAAATATTGATTTTTTTCAATGTGAACGCTCCCATCGCAAGTAAAAATTTTTTTTTTTTCTAATTGTTATTTTCCAAAATACTGGAGGAGCCTTTTTGTTGTTTGAAATTTTTTTGTTTGGTTTTTACTGGGTCACTTGGGGGGAAAAAAAACTTTCGCTTCACCTTTGGTGAAGGAAGTATTTTGAGGGTTCTTATCCCAAGCATTTTTTCAGTTGAAAACCCTGTTTTTAAAAGCAAAAATTGTACCCACCCTTTCACAAAATTTGTTAATTAAAGTGTCCTAAGAAAAAATTTTTTTTATTTTATTTTTTTACAATTAAAATTTTGTTTTTAATTATTTAAAACTAGGGTTTAAGGCCCAAAATTTTTCCTTTTTTATTTTTTTCCAATTTTTTTTTCCCCTTTTCTCTAATTTTCCATTATAGATCAGTAACCGAAAGATACAACCCCGGAGTATCATAACATTTTAGCATTTAAAAAGGTTCAAATTTTAGTCCCAAAAAGAGGTCTCTAGACGTCGGTTCTCATTCTGCAATTTGAAATTTCCAAATTTTATTGCCAAATTGCCAAAATTTCAAAATTTCGGGAAAAATTACCGCTAACGAGTGACCAACTACATTTTCGGATTCGCGGGACAAAAAGCTTAGGGAAAACCCCCCAAAATACTTCCTTTACCTAAGGTGAACGAAAACCCTTTTTTCCCCCCTAAGTGACCCGACTTTTTCCCAAGGTCATTTATCTGTATTTTTTCAAAAGAGGGGTAGAAATTTTTTAATCGTTAAAATTTTTCAGAAAATTTAAAAATTTCCCCCTGACTTTTTTTTTCCCTCCCCCGCTCTAAACCAGAAACCATACTTTTTTTTCCGTCAAAAATTTTTAAGCCCTTCTAACTTTTCCACCGTATTTTTTTTTCCCCTCCCCCAAAATTGCCCGAGGTTCCTGGCCCAGCCAACATCGAGGGCCCCGCACCTCGAGGGCAAAAATCCCCCCCACGTCAAAAATACAAAAAGA
>JACEEZ010006695.1:0-10000 GCA_016584305.1 Chionoecetes opilio
GGGGGTGTTGGGGGGTTTTGGGTAAACCTAAAAAAAAAAATTTTAAAAAAAAAAATTTAAAACAAAAAATTTGGGAAAACCCCCCAAAAAGCCCCCCCGGAAAAACCCCAAAAACAAAAAATTTTTTAAAATTCCATTAAAGAGGAAAAAAAATTCCCTTGGGGTTTGGAAAACCCCTTTTGGGGGGGGATTTTAACCTTTTTTTTTTCCCCCAGGGAAAAAAAAAAACACAAACCCGGCCCCCCCCCCCCTTGGTTTTGGGTTTCCCAAAAAAGGGAAAAAAAACCCCCCCCCCCCCTTTTCCCCCCCCCTTTTAGCCCCCCCCCCCCTTTCCCCAACCCCCCCCCCCCCCCGTGGGCCCCCAAAAAAATGGAAGGGTTTTTTTTGGGGTTTTTTTTTTTTTAAAAAAAATTTTTTAAGGGGGGAACCCCCCCCTTTTTTTTAAAAAAAATCCCCCCCTTTTGGCCCAAAAAACAAAATCCCCCCAAATGTTTTTGTTTTTTTTTTTCCCCCTAAAAACCCCCCCCCCCCCCCCCATTTGGGGAAAATGAAACCCCCAATAAAAAAAAAGGGAAAAAAAACCCCGGGGGGTAAAAAAAAAAAGGAAATAAAAAAAAAGGGGGGAATTTTCAAAAAAAAAAATGGAAAAAAAAGGGGGGGTTTTGGGGTTTTTTAAAAAAGGGGGAAAAAAATTTTTTTTTAAAAAGGAAAAAAAGGGGAAAGGGAAAATCAAAATTTTTTTTTCCCCCCCCCCGTTTTTGGGGGAGAAAACCGGGGGGTTTTTAAAAAGAAAAAAAAAAGGAAAAAAAAAAAAGGGGTTTTTTTTTTAAAAAAAAACCCTTAGAAAAAATTTTGGAAAAATTTTGGGGAATTTAAAAAAAGTGGGGGGGGGGGGTGGGGGTTTGGGGGGGTTGTGGGGAAAAGGGGGGGGGGGGGGTGTGGGGGGGTTGGGGGGGGGGGGGTTGGGGTTTGGGGGGGGAAAAAACCCGGGAAAGGGGGGGGAAAAGGGGGCCCCCCCCCCCCAGCCCCAAAAAGGGCCCCCCCCCAAAAAAAAAAACCCCCAAAGGGAAACGGGCCCCCCGGTTTTTTTTTGGGGGGGAGCCCCGAGGGAAAATGGCCCCCCCCCCCCGGGGGGGGCCCCCCCCCCCCCCGGGGTTTTTCCCCCAAAACCCCCCCAAAAAACCCCCCCCCCCCCGCCAAAAAGCCCCCCCCCCCCCTTTCTAGCCCCCCCGTTTTTTTTGGGTTTCACCCAAAAACCTTTTTCCCCCCCCCTTTTCCCCCCAAAAAAATTTTTTCCCCCTTATACTATGACCTGCCCTCCACCCCTGTCCCACCAACTACAGACGGCTATTGCGTTACTGTCTACCTAAACTTATAGCGGCGACATCCTCCTCCCACTTCCCCCACACGACCTCCCACTTACGTGCACCACACCAGCCCTCCCTCACCTGCCCCCCCTGTCTACAACGTCTTCTCCTCCCCCTAACGTCTCCACCCACCCCACTGAACGGTAAACGTGACACCAGATAAACAAAAGATCAAAACACGTCGGTGGGTAGAAAGGAGAAATGAAGAAAAATTCCGATTCGAAGTACAAGGAATAAAAATGGAATAATGATAGGGTGGATATTGCTTTAAAAGAACGAGGAAAACTTTGCACATAAAACAGGATAGCGAAGAGGAGTGCAGGATAATTCAAGCTCTGCGTCCCTGCTGCTTGGAAGGACGAACAACTACTGGGGTGTTTAGGAAAGAAGAAAAAAAAGATGAAGAAGAAGAAGAAAATGATGATGATGACATGACACTGATGATTGGAATGATATGATATTGCTAATGGAGAAAAACGTAAAAGTAAGAAGGGAAGAAAGTAAAAAACGAGATGGCATGGGATGTGAATTAAGGGAAGGGGAAAGGGGGAAGGCAAGAAGTGTGGCAGACAGGTGGGCGGCAGGGTAGCGAGGATATGGATGGGAAGGGCGTAAGCAGGGGGCGTAAGGGTCTCGCCCCACCTGGGAGCGCAGCGACGCCCTAACATGGTCAACCAAAACACGTAAGGGAAAGACGCTGACTGTTTTTGGCGGGGCAGCCTCGAGAGGAATGCCGTCGGGGCCGGTGTGGTCGTTCCCCGTTTCTTTAGCATCTCCGCCAAGGCACAGAGGCCGCCACGCCAAGCCCCCCCACCCTTGACTCAAGCCTCCGCTACACTTTAGAGGCTGCACCCGGGACACATTTCATGCGGTTAACGCCAGATGTGTTAAATTGTCTCTTGATACCATTGACGACGCCCTGCACTGGGACGGCCGATCACCTATCTTTACGAAGCCATAAACAGGCGGACGGAGATAAGGGCGTCAGGCTAGTATCTCCTTCGGGTATCTGCAAGACGCAAACCGACCTGCATCTTAACTATCCTGCGCTTCAAAGGTCAAATCTGGCATGCTGTTGTGGTGCTGGCATGGGCGGCGCGGGGCACGCGGCTGTGAGCCCCTCACTGCGTGGCGAGGTGCTGCTGCCCCCCGCCCGCCCTTGTCGCCGCGCCAGCTGACTCCTGCATGTTTGGCCTTGCCGCGAGAGCTTGATCTATGGAGGCGTAAACACTTGCCCCCAACTTGATTATCCCCTTTGTTTTATTGTTTTTTTTGTTCCAGAAGAACCATGAGAACTAATTTCACTCCTTTTTTTTTTTAAATCCTCTCCATTATTTTTTTTTTTTTATTTGTTTGTTTGGGGAACATATACCGGGGCCATGCGGTATTTAATGGTTGCCTTTTTCCATCCCCCACAAGCGGTTGTTTCTAACTGCCTGCCAATACTTTACTGCCGTTTTTTTTTCAGAGTTGTCCCCCATTCTCCATTAACATTATTAAAACCCCTCACTTCTTGATTTCTTTAAGGCCCACTCTCATTCCACGCAACCAAACCCACGGCCCATACATACTTTACTTTGGGGGTTTTTTTTTGCAAAAACAAATCTTCCTATACTTCTCTCCAGAAAGAAAGACAAATTTATAACCATATTGAGATATTCGGATCAATATAAACATGAAATGAAGAATAATGTAAGAAATATTGAAATTTGTTTCAAATGCACTTACTTTTGGTTTGGATGAGTTATTTTTGAGTAGGAAAAATAGGATAAGAGAATAAAATAAAGGTGGAAATAAAGTGGTGTTTCACTTAATATTTTCCTAATCCAAAATATCATAAAAGGGAATAGCTTAAATGATATATATATATATAGTATTATATATATATATATATATAGATAAGAATATATTGTAATATATAATAAATAATAAGTCCTATTATTATTATATATATAAATATATATTATAGATTATATTTAGCCCACCTATATATATCAGACGAAAATCTTCTTCCCTCCATTCCTCCTCCTCCCCTCCCCTCTCTTCTCCTCTCATACATCCTCTCTCTCTCCTCGTCTCTCCCCCTCCCTCCTCTCCCATACTCCCTTTCATCCTCCTCTCCTCTTTTTCTGGCCCCTATATTCCTGAAGGGTCCCCCCCCACGAGGAAGCATTGACTCACTCCATTGGGAAAAAAGGCAGGAGAACGGGGAAAGCATTAATTACATTCCCCAATTAAAGATTATTTCAAAATAATGTGTTTTAAATTACTGCCCTTGTACTAAATAGTGAAAAATAAAGCTTTTAAAAAAAAAAAAAAAAAAAAAATTTAAGAAATCCATGATGGGTTTTCACCCCCCTCTTGCTGTGCATGGCCCCCCGACCGCAAAGCCCAGCAGAAAAAGCAAAATCCCTCAAATTTTAAACACCTTGCCACAGAGCACTTGTCCCCACAAGTTACCCCTCCCAGTCCCCCAGTCCACCGGCTGCGAAGGTGGCCAGCGGTGGGGGCGTGAAGGGGGCATGGGAAATCTTAGGAAGCATATGGTTGTGGACACCTTGTTTGGTGAATCCCACTTCCCCATCCCACGAGTTTTTATTTTGGAAAACACGGCACAATTGAGAGTGGGCGGAGAAACCCCACCCCACCAAAAATACATGAAGGAAATGAAAGTAGGGTAAATAACAAAACGATTTCCTTGAGAGGTTCCAGTGGGTTCCCTCAACCGTAATACGTATATAGGGCCCGTTATGGGGGCTTGGAAAGTAAGTAAGTGGTTCCAAGAGCACTTTACCGGAACGGAGAAAAAGTGGGAGTTTTCCCAACCGGCCCCCTTGGCCTTTTACAATAATGTTTTCTATACCGTAAAAAGGATTTTTTGTCGGGAAGCCGGGGTGGCCGAATTACAATGTTTTCTCATGGGGAAAGTTTAGCCTTAAAAATAAAATCTTTTAGCATGCCTTTTTCACTGTGAGGCCCAGGTGGGGGGTGGAACCCCTGTGCCCCCTCTAAGTGGCGGGCCCCCCAGCCAGCCCCCAGGGGCAGGGGGCTGAAACTGCCGAAAACCCCCCGGGGGGAACAAAAAGGGGCGAAATTTGTGGCCCGCCCCCACCTCCCAGGGACCGACCAAACAAACAGTAGAGTCCCTGCCATTTGCACATCCAATGATTAAAGGAAAAACAACGATTGATGTAAAAATGTTGGAAAGACGAGAATTCGAGGAGGTTGGGCAAAAATGCCTACTTACAAAAAAGAACGCAAGGCATTAACCGGCCCCGGCCCCCCGCATCAACAACCGGTGTTCCGGAACTGCCCCTCGGCATTGGCACCCCCTGCGGTTCCTCCGCCCTGTCCGGCTTTTGGGGCCAATTCGTGGATTCAACTCACAACAAACAAACTTGAAATCTACCACAAAGGAATTTGCAAAAATCTCAAAGAAATGTGTAACCAAGAGAACCCCATGGATACCCCATTCCCCAATAGAAAACTCGGTTTTTTTGCGGGGAATAATAATATTCACTCCCCAGGAAAAAAAAGTAGTTTTTTGACATATGCTAATTGGAAGACACCAAGTCCCTAACAAAAATACAAGAAAGAAAACAACAACCCATCACCGGACGGGTGTGGATCAAAAAAAAAATATAGAAAAACATTTTCCCCTGCGGCGTAAAAAATGCCCAAGGGACGAAGGTTTTTTTTTGCTACACGTATATAAGAGTCCCCGAAGCAGAGCAAAAAATAACATTTTTCTTTTGATAAAACTCCTAAAGTTAACCATTCGCGACCGATCAATGGGCCAATAAATGGAAAATAATAAATATTACCAGCCCTGATTTGTCATAACAGGGTTGAAAATGAACACTTTTTGCCCTGTTTATTTTTTTTACAGACAAAAACCTACTCATGTGAAATATCGAAAAAAAAACGAGAAAAACAAAAACGCAGATTGCCGGGTAAATTTTGGCACACGCCTCTTTGGGGCCCATCCTCAAAAATGAGCGCCCAACGATCAAATGTTTTTTTGTCCACCGAGGCCCTCCGGAAACGGGCTTTGCCCCCGGGCGAGGGTGGGCCCGGGTGCGCCCCGGGGGGCACAAAAACCCCAAGCCCTGGCCCCCTGGTTTGGAACTTGGTACCACCGAGGTGGAACCAAAATAATGTAAACCGTTTCCCTTTGGAAAAACAACCGTTGTACCCTCAGGTTACAAGGGGGGGAAACCCGTAGCCCTTTTTTTGTTTTCCGAACCCACGTAACTTAAATATGAAAGGGGCGGGTCACCCCCGTACAGCCCCAGAAATATATCGACACACCCCAAACCCCCGGGAACACCTGTTTCAACATGGTCCCTTTGCAATCCTTTTGTGTTTTTCGTGGTTCCCACTGCCCCCCTTGGAGGCACTTCGTGGTGGATTGAATTGATTTTAGGTTTTTCAACATTCTATACCTTTAAATGTTTGAAATTTATTCTTAAAAGTTTAAATCGAGGCCAAGTTTTCAAGAAAATTTTGCCCCTTTTTTACAAACTCCACCACAATCACGTGGCCCCCGCCGAATTTCACACAATGGTGAATGCAGCCTTATGTGCCAACAGAAGTTCCATGATATACCTAGCTGAAGTAATGAGATTGTTTGAATTATACTGGAGTACATGTGAAGCCAGAAGAGGGCTGTGGAAAATCAGGCCAAGGTTGTTGTTTTGGGGGGGGCCTCCTCCCCGTCCCCCCTGCCATGCAGGGCCGCCCTCTATTACCACAAAACTAATATGATTGATGAAAAAACCAATGAACATTACATAATCATTGTTAATCACAAGAATAAATGGGAATGACAGACATTTGCATTTTGGTAAATAAAAAATGATGGAACTAAAGGACCCTGAAATTGACCGAGACTGACTGAAACCTGACTACTGACTACTTAAACTAACTGGACTGACTGCACCTGACTGCAACTAAAACACTGACTTGGACCTGACACTGGAACTGAACCCCCACCTTAATAAAATGAATGGAATAAAATTAAACAAAATAGTAAGTATACAGCCGTGGGGTTGGCTGCCCCAAACAATGGACGTCGTAAGGTTTACAACAAGGTTTTAACACCCCCGTTTTTTTGTAACCGCAACCGGCCCGCCCAACCTACCCTGAATCCCCTTTGAGGGTCCCTCAAACCAGAAATTTATGTCAAGATGTTTACCGATTCCCCCAGAAAGAACGGACCCCTGGTGGGGCCCCAAAGGAAAACCCGATAACTGTTTTAATTCAAGGGGAACCTTACATTCTAATATAGTTTTTGCCAGGCAAAAAGTTTCTTTAGTTTGGAGTGGAACAAAGAAAGTTTTCCTTTACAAGCCCTTTTTTTTAAGCTTTACAATTGTTTTATTTCTTTCTAAAATGGCTGTAGTAAAAGTTGGAATATACAAAAAGCACTATTAATTGTGGGATAAGTTTTCTTGAAAATTAGCCCCTGTAAGTTGTAAAATGTGGCCCCGTGTGTAATATGGTGGTTGGTGTAATGATATATGAATATATATGTGGGTGTGTATGTGGTTGTGTGCCACGTGTGGCACGTGGGTTGGGTGTGGCACGTGTGTTGTTTTGGGTTGGTTGTGGGGTGTGGGGGTGTTATAATTTGGTTTTTAAAAATGGAAAGTATTAATACTAATATATTATTATATTAAATATATATAATATATATATAATATATAATCTATATATATATATTAATTAATCATCAATAGTATAAATTATAATATAATATATATATTAATTATTATTATATTCTTATATCATATATATATACTATATATATATTAATATATATATATATAATTATTATGTGGGGTGTGTGTGTTGGTGGTTTGGTGTGGGTTTTTTGGTGTGGCACGTGTGTGGTGGTTGTGTGTGTGGTGGGGTTGTGCAAACGTGGTGTTGTGGGGTGTTAATGTGCACGTGGGGGTGTTGGTGGGGTGGTGTGTGCGTTGTGTGGATGGTTGTGTGGTGTGTGTGGGGGGTGTGTGGGTGGTGGTGTTGTTGGTGTGTGTGGTGTGTGTTGTGGATTTGTTGTGGGGGGTGGTGTTGGCCGGGTGTGTGTGTGTTTGGTGTTTGTGTGCCGTTGCACTGTCCCCCCCCCCATGAAAAAACGAGGGTTCACAGCTGCTGTTGATAAACAAAACCTGAGAGCCCCGCCCATTAGCCGCCCCTTTTGTTCCCTTGCCCATTGGGGTGTCCCCCCCCCCCCCCCCCCAAGCAAGGGAGGGGACAGAAAACCAAATCTCCACCTAATTAATCCTCAGCCTACACCTGTGGTTACCTTGAAAAAGGGTTGTCCCCCGGGGGAACCCATGCCCTGCCCCACACACACATTCCACTCCACTCCCACCTGGCAACAGTAAAAACATTAGTCCTTAACAACATTCAATGTAAATATGGGGGTGAAAAGGAGGCAAAGAAAACCATCTGCATTAAAAAAAACAGCCCCTTAAAAAAAAGACAACAACGAGAAACCACCGAAAAAAGAAAACAAAACATTATTGCCAAATAGGTTTGGGGTCCCCCTCAGTTTGAACCAGGCCCTTGAAAAACGAAAAATAATTTTAATCCAACGGTTCGGGGTTTTCCCGATCAGAAAACCAGTAAATTAATTTAAAGTTTCCCAGTTTTTCGTTTTCTCCTCTAAACATAACGTTTCCTGGCCCCTGAACCCCGGGTTTTAGAAAACGAAATGAACACCCGGTTTAGAAACGTTTTTTTAATTCTCAAACCCCCAGGGTAAAGAAAATATGCTATTAGCCCTAAATAAATAAATAATGCTTATAACAGAATACCATGTTCTTTTTTATAGATTGTTGGGTAAAAAAAGCCATTACATTTCATGGGTGGGCAATAGTTAAATCCAACAACAATCCAAAAAAAAACCCCTTAAGATGTTCACGTAAGGAACTCAATTATTTTTATCAACGACCTTAAATAAGATGGACAACACCATTTAACATATACAATTACAAGGAGTCCGCAAGTTGGGTTAAGGAAGTAGCCAATCTTCAGTCCCGTTCCGTATATAACCCATGTGAATCCACTAATTCATTTTAATCATAATTATATAGGTTAAACACTATAATTAATCGTAAATATTTTTAACCAGCCCCCACCTAATTTAAATAAACCCTAAAATCAATGAAGTTTCCAATGCCTTACAATGTGGTACTTCCCAGGCCTCCGAACTTAGGACACTTCCACCACAAAAGATTCGCCGCACCCAAGGCCATTAGGCTATGAACACAGGTTGTAAAAAATGTAAGCCAACCATACTCCCCACGATATATAATCCCTTTTTTCGAAAAATCTGGGATATTTAATCTAAAGCTATTCTAAACCAACACTGCAGTACATAATCAGTTGAAAAACGATGTTTTTGCCACGATTGGAAACAGGTGGGGAATAAAATAAGGGAACGTTAAAAGACCATATCACCGAAGACAAAATTTTTCGCATAATTAGTATAAAGGTAAAAAATAGTGTTTGTATTTTCTTCACAAATTAAATGAAAAAGTGGTGGCATCATGGAATTACCTAATTTAGACAAACAAAACCCACACATCGTCCATTGGCCAAAGTGAAACAATAAACATGTAGACTTAATTCAATGTATATAAAATGGTAATACAGAGAATGCCCAATTTACTTTAGTCATTTGGCCAAACCCTGGGGAAAAGTGGACCAAATGGGGTTTATGAACCAAATATTTTTTCAAATTGAAAATCGACAAAATAACGTTTATTAACCCGGTTTACAAGTGATTTTTCAAACATACCGGGTTTTGCCTCCAGGAAACCAGTAAAAATATTGAAATCACGTTTTTTTTTTGTTTTCCCGTTTTTTGGTTTTTTCTGAGGCATTTAATTTCGTTCGTTTTCGGTTTTTCGATTTTGTTACCCTTAAAAAACCGTTTTTTCCAACCCTGGTTTTTTTCCATGAATATATTTTTGGTATAACAGATTGGTCTTGCGGTTTCCCCACATTTATCCGCAAGCCGGACAAGACAACACGCCGGGCCCCCCCCCTCCTTAACTCGCCCCTCCGCAACGTCCCCCCCTTGGTGGGGAAGAGCGGCGGTTTTTGAAATTACTTTTACCTTGAACAGGCCCGCTGCGCAGGCGCAGCCGGCAAGAAGCCCCTCAGCTGTGGGCACAACTCGAAGGCGGGCGGGTCCCCACCCCCCCCCCCCACCCCAACAAGCGTGGTGGGGGGAGGTTACCGTACCAATCCCGCCTGACACTCTCCCCTAGTCACCTCACACCCTTCGGGGGGTAATTGCAATTTTTAACTAAATTATTTCCCAAGAGGAAGGGCCGCGTGAATACTGAAATTGGCTACCCTGATGGAAAAATGGCAGGTCCTGGGCGCGAGTGAGGGCCCATCCGGGTGACCCCTCAAAGGTGTCCCCATTACGCCTTGGTGGTACCGGTGGAAGTTAAATGAAGCCCAATCGTCTTGTTGCCTTCCCCTCCCAGCGGGGGGTTGTCCCCTGGCCCGTCATGGTGCCCCGGGGTGGGCGTAGCATCCAATGCGAGTTTTGTTTTTGTTTTTTTGTTTTTGTTGGTAGGACAAACCCGAGTTTTCCCCTTGCAGAC
>JACEEZ010006695.1:15000-25000 GCA_016584305.1 Chionoecetes opilio
CCCTCACCTACTCACGCCCTCACTCACTCACTCTTCCATCATCAGTGACCATGAACGAGGTTGGAGTATATATATATATATATATATATATATATATATATATATATATATATATATATATATATATATATATATATATATATATATATACACAGTATATATATATTAAGGTAGATAGGAACTAGACACATGGCCTGTTGGACTATTAATCATTATCCCCAGGAATCCCAGAACCCCAGATCAACACCCAGGCGCTGGATGGAAAATTCCTCCCTGATAATGAGGTCACACAGTGGTGTTAATGGGGGGGTCAACTACCGCTCCTTGAGTCCCTACTCCCTGGTCCCTGAGCTGGGGTGAAGTCAAGTGATTTTTACAGATAGATATACATGAAGATAGATAGTATGGGTGGTAGCCTACCATCCATAATGCTGGGTACGAAAATGGTTCGATATAAGTACGGAAATAAAAATCGAACTTTCGTACCGTACCGAACTTGAAGAAATATGTCCAACCGTAATATCGAACCGTACTTTTAGCCCTAAAATTACCGTACCGTACCGTAAGGAACCACAAGCCCTGCACACCACACACTCCCTTCGTCCATTCTCCTCTTCTCACCCTCCTTACCTCCGCCACCTCCCTACAACTTTATGTCCCGTACAAGTTATACTCTCCTACGGCTAATCTACTCGCCCTGACATTTATATTAGTAAACTGCCCTCAGGTGATCTGCAGCAGGGTAGTTTATGCCCCGACACATTCCTCCCGCTGCTGCCACGCTACAACAGTAATAGCAAGGTAAGCTGCATAAGAAAAAAATACAAAACTAACTCGACATTAATTTTACTTGCTGCAGTAACTAACCCGCGCATTCGAGGAGGAGGAGGAGAGGAGGAAGAAGAGGCGGTGGCGGAGAACGAAGATGAATATTTATAGGAGAAGCAAGAGCAGGAACAGAGGTAAATCAGAACAATGAGGAGGAGAGCAGGAGTATAAACTTACTCAATAGTTCCTTAAAATATGCATGTCTCATCTATAACACAGGGGAAAAGAATTCTCCATCGCCAACAGCCTAATTACAAAAGAAAAACACACGAGAAGGAATGAGAAAACAATTTCCTTGGGATTAAGGCTGTCGCTATTTAGCTCACTATTCACCAAATGATGTGTGAAGAAATGAAGTAAAGGAAAAAAAATATTTAATGGTCAGTGTCTGCCGTAACACGCTGCTTACCGGCACCGTTGTGACCTCCTGTGCCCCGCCAGACCAGGTCATCGCGACTAACGACCAAAGAGGTCGCCTCTGTAATTATGAATAAATGTAGTTTTTCATCCCTTAATCCTCCACCAGACAAAACAAAAAAATACTACAAAAGAGAAGAAAGCTTTCAAATTTTTGACATAGCTTGAGGGGCAGGAATTAAAAACCAGTTTCTGAGGGCTTTTTTCTCTCGTGAAGAATAATAGGAATCATAAACTTGGATCCTTAGAAAAAAAGAAAACACACACACACACACACACACACACACACACACACACACACACACACACACACACACACCTGACATGAGAGGGAATGTTTGATGGGTATTTATGTGCGCGCGAGGAGTGTTCATTAGGAGGACGCCAAGATAACCCGAGTCATTACCTGAGCCCCGAACACCTGGAGGACCCGCAGGTGACGCGTGATGCGGGGGACTTCGGGCACGCCGGAAAGGAAGGAAGGAGAGGGGGGGGGGGGGTGAATTTCCCTGTTCGTCATCTCTCTCTCTCTCTCATACACATAAACAATGTTTTCTCTCATTTTTCCCTTCTTATTCCCTTGCGCCTCCTGTTTTCTGTATCTCTTATCTTTTTTTCGTCTCATTAATCTATGTCGCTGTGTGTGTGTGTGTGTGTGTGTGTGTGTGTGTGTGTATGTGTGTGTGTGTGTGTGTGTGTGTGTGTGTGTGTGTGTGTGTGTGTGTGTGTGTGTGTGTGTTTGTGTGTGTGTGTGTGTGTGCACACACACACACATCTGAACCATCACGAGTGATGGTTCAGTGTCATCCGCCGTCACAGCTCACGCTAAAAACAAGATGTCCCATGTCTTAAAATTTGTCTCCTTTGTAAATAAAAATAATGATGTCCCCTTTATGGTGAAAAAACGAGTCTTTGACGCAGCACTGATGACTTCATTGATTTATGGATGTGAATCGTGGATAGGAGCAGACCTGAAACCCATGGTGAAGCTTTACAACTGGTGCTTGAAAAAACTACTAGGGGTTAGGAAATCTACGTGTAACGATGTTTGTTATGTGGAATCAGGTTACCCCACTTTACAAGACTTAGTGAAATATAGACAACATAAATTTTTCCGTACTGAGTGGCATGAGAGATCCCAGTATAATGATGACCCACTTGCTTTTTGTAATAAATTTAGTTCAAAATTCAGGAACATGTACAAGTAGATTAGTTAGGACCTTTGTAAATGAGGATGTAACACCGTTAAGTGAAGCAATGTTAAATGTAATTGACGGTATAAGACAAAGTGATTCATCTAGAAGATTAACTTACAAATGTATCAACCCGGAAATGGAAGTTCGCCTGCCGCTTGAGGAAAGGCTATGTAGGTGTGGTGACATACAGACTGAGCAACACGTTATACAACAATGCCCCATGACACAAAGTATTAGAGATTTATACCAATTCACCACGATGAACGAGTTATTCTCCATTCAGTTTTCACCTGCAACTCTTTGTAAAGTTATTCATGAGGTTCTGAATACCTATAAGTAACTAGATAGCCAAGGCTGGAATTGTTAATATATTGAGCATATGCTGTGGACTACAGTTATAATTAGTTGATAGTTTAATGATTGTTTAAATTAGTATTTAGGAATTATGTTTAATGATTATTATGTTTTAAGTTAGTATTTAGGAATTATGTAATATCAATATTTATACCTGCATACTGTGGTCAATAAAACTATCTATCTATCTGTGTGTGTGTGTGTGTGTGTGTGTGTGTGTGTGTGTGTGTGTGTGTGTGTGTGTGTGTGTGTGTGTGTGTGTGTGTGTGCGTGCGTGCGTGCGTGCGTGCGTGCGTGCGTGCGTGCGTGCGTGCGTGCGTGCGTGCGTGCGTGCGTGCGTGCGTGCGTGCGTGCGTGCGTGCGTGCGTCCCGGTGTTTATCTGCCAAATGGTAAGTTATTTCTACTTGTTTTTTGCGTCCCGGTGCAACCCGCGTCCCTCACCTGCCTGCCATGAGGGGGCGGCGCACGCCTACCTGTCTGCCACTCACCCGCGCCCAAAGCCTCCACTTCCTATTTCCAGCACAGACAATACCAGGCGACTACATCTTCCCTCCAGACCCACTAACCCCAAACAGGACTCTTCTCCACAAAAGATGAAGTCTAACCAATACAATAACCCCCCCCCCCCGAAAAAAAAAAAAAATTAATAATAAAGAGGAGAGAACGTGAATCTTTTGAGTATATTTATTCCTTTTTTTCTGGTACCTTTAACCACTCATGAGTAAATGTTGTGGTGTTCACTTGACTTCTGAACCTTGTTGGCTGTGCTTGCCCTCCAGCTTAAGTCAGATAATTGTATACTACATCTCCACTTCACCCACAGAGCGGAGGAGGAGGTGCCCAACCCGGGGTCATGGCCTAGAGGGGTCCCCGGGACGGAAGAGGACGGTGACGAGGTCGAGGGAGGAGGAACAAGATGGAGATAAGATACGGATGTGAAGAAGTAGACATGAGGAAAGAGAATACCTTGAGGAATGACGACGCAACCGAGGAGAGGACAAGGTGAGGAAACAAATGATAAATAGGGAGACAAAGCAAGGCTAAGACAGAAAATTGGGGAGGAGCGTAAGAAAGGAGTATTGCAAGGACGATAACAACGTAAATAAGATAGAGGAGGAGGATGACGGCAGGAAGAAGGGAAGAAAGAGGGAGGAAGACGATGAATAGGAATACATAGGAATAACAGACACCAGGAGACCCATTGGTCCATAACTAGGGTATCTGTTGTACACTACGCGCCAAAATATTGTTCGCCGCATCATAACATACGCTCCCATAAGGGAATTCTGAAAATGTACTCTATAGCAGCCTAGTGACTTCCGAGAGAGATATCCTACATATGGCAGCTTGTTTAAAGCACGGGCAGTCCATCAAGACCGTTGAGGAATGTTCAGATGCCACTTGTCAATTATAGAAGAAGCATTTTGAAAAGGATCGCCTCACTCCCCGCGAGTAATTTGAACAGACGCGTTGGTATAACTATCATTATTTTCATAATGGGTGGCAAGAAAGACCTAACAAAGGAGCAAATTAAAGTTATTGTGACTTTACACAAGGCAGAGAGGCCAGAGGAAGAAATATCAAGGATTGTGGGTGTTACCAGGAAATGTGTGATGAAGTGGGTGGAGAGTTTCGTGAACGTGGCGGCGTGGCAACACCGTAACATAAAGAAGTGGCCACAGCGAGGATGTAAAACATCAGCAAGCACCGTAAATGTCATGAAACGTCAAGTGGATGCCCATTCTCAAATAGGAACAAGAAAATTATTACGATATGACATTTACATCCTCGCTGTGGCCACTTCATTATGTTACGGTGTTGCCATCCCGCCACGTTCACGAAACTCTCCACCCACTTCATCACACATTTCCTCGTAACACCCACAATCCTTGATATTTCTTCCTCTGGCCTCTCTGCCTTGTGTAGAGTCACAATAACTTTAATTTGCTCCTTTGTTAGGTCTTTCTTGCCACCCATTATGAAAATAATGATAGTTATACCAACGCGCGTCTGTTCAAATTACTCGCGGGGAGTGAGGCGATCCTTTTCAAAATGCTTCTTCTATAATTGACAAGTGGCATCTGAACATTCCTCAATGGTCTTGATGGACTGCCCGTGCTTTAAACAAGCTGCCATATGTAGGATATCTCTCTTGGAAGTCACTAGGCTGCTATAGAGTACATTTTCAGAATTCCCTTATGGGAGCGTCTGTTATGATGCGGCGAACAATATTTTGGCGCGTAGTGTACTACATACTACTAACTATCAACTACATGTAAGAGGAACAGTTGGAAAATGATACCATGTCCTTAAAGAAGATAGGAACATGGGAGTTTCGTAGTGAAGAATGATAGGATATGAAATATACTAACTACAACTATCACTATCACTAATCGATCCGGGGGACTATCATATGAATTCGCAGGGCACTATCAATACCCATTTACTTTACAGTGCGCGTCAAGCCTGTTTTTAAATGTAGTTATTGTGCTGGCTTCGACAACATTTGCTGGTTAACTTGTTCCATCGATCAACGACTCTCACAATGAAATACTTTTTACGGAAATCAGTGATGCAACGTTGACCGTTTAGTTTTAAACCATTATTTCTTGTTGTCACTTGAGGAGAAAGTTCGAATAGGTTCTCTTGATTAATGACATCAAATCCTTTTAGGATCTTAAAGGTTTCTATCAAGTCCCCACGGATTCTACGATCCTTTAAGGAAAACATATTAAGTTTCCGCAGTCTCTCTTCATAAGATTAATTTCGCAGAGATGGAATTTGTTTGGTTACTCTTCTTTGCACTGATTCCAATTTGGCTTGATCTTTTACGAAACAAGGCGACCAGAATTGGACGGCATATTCTAAGAGCGGCCTAACCAAAGACGTGTATAATCGTGTCATTACTTTCGGAGTTTTATGTTCAAAGTTGCGTTTAATGAAGCTCAACCTCATATTCGCCTTTTTACTGGCAGCCATGCAATGCAGACTGGTTTTAAGATCATTACTGATGATGACACTTAAATCCTTTTCCTGCTGAACTTCAGTTAACGATTTATTTTGCATTTGATAGTTAGATTTGAGGTTATCGTTGCCTATATGCATTACTTTACATGTATCGGAATTGAATTTTAATAGCCATTTATCACTCCAATCTGATAGTTTGTCGAGATCACGTTGTAAGAGTGTGCAGTTTTCTCTAGTATATGCTTTACCGCCTAATTTGGTGTCATCTGCAAATTTCGATATTTTAGAGACAAGTCCGCAGTCCAGATTATTGATATATATCAGAAAAAGAGTAGGACCCAGGACCGAGCCCTGAGGCACCCAGGAGGATGACTAAGAGGAGGAAAAGATGAAGAAGATGAAGAAAAAGAAGAAAAAGAAGAATGAGGAGAGGGCGAGGGAGGATGGCGAGAATCAAAGTGGGAGGCGAGGCAGTGTCGGGGATCAGACGATGAAATCTGCCCAATTAATATCCGGCCGAGCATGGAACTTTCCTGAGCCATAACCACCTTGCCAATTAGGTGCTGTGTTGGGTGGACGGCGCCTGCTGGACGGGGGAGGGAGGGGAAGGAAGAACAGGGTGAGAGGGAGGTGAGGGGAAGGGGGAGGTGAGGGGAGCACTATCTAATCCCACCCTTGCCAGGTATGCTCGGCGGCGACCTCCAGGTGACTTACGCGGCATCATTAACTCTTCCATTATGCCAGGATTGTGGAGGATCACCTTGGGGGGATTCTAATTAAAGCCATGGCAGTTTCTCTTCCTCCTCTGGTGAAGAACAAACATATATTCTTCCTGGAGTTTAATGGATATATACATTTCCTGTTTAACTCACGAGGCGCCAGTTGATAAGATGCACAGCCTCACTTATCGAAACTCACGCCATGTAAATTCAAGGTTTAAGCGCCGTCTGTCCGGGAGTCACAATAATAGCGTGTAATTAAAGGGCCACGGAAATCAAGCTACTTCAGCCTTATGAAACGAGCAGCGACAGCAAGCCCAGAACAAGCAGGTTATAGATACAAGCAAATAAACACACACACACACACACACACACACACACACACACACACACACACACACACACACACACACACACACACACACACACACACACACACACACACACACGCACACATACACACACACACACACGGAAACACACGCACGCACGCACACACACACATGAACCAAGCCACAGACACCAAAATCTTACTCGGAAACAAATCAGATAACTTTTTCCCCTTCCTTGATAACTGAGCAGTTTTTCCTCTTTACTTATCTTTGCAATGCCACTTTACGCACACAAATAAACTATATTTTTCCCACCCGTCACCCACAGCTGGAATGTCTTGCATGGGCCGGTATGTGCTAATGAGGAGCCAGGTGAGGGTGGCAGGTGAGGGAGGACGGCCAGGAATCCAGGACACACCCAAGCCTCATGTGCTGACCTGACCTCATCGTTTCCCGAATATTCCAGCATTTGATTCCAACTTGATAAATAGTCCTTGAAATTGGCAGAGTTCCAGCCAGTCTCTGTTTGAAGTATAAACGCCTTGGCCTCATCAACACAGATTTTTTTTCTTATATTTTCGTATAATTCCGTCATGATCTTGGTGGTGCCGTCTCTGCTCCTCATTGGATTCTACAACACGCAGGTCAGACGTGAGTGGACCAGATTCTCATAGGCTTTACAGTGAATTGAATGTTTACATCAACATATGATTAACCCCAGTAACAAATGATATCCATTGACTGATAATGTATAATAGGTGTAGCGGCGGGCAGTGAAGCTTACTCAAATCCACTTGGCACTTTAGCTAATTACTTTGACGTGACTGGTAACCTGTAGTGTACAGGCAAGGGTACTAGCCCTTAGCCTTACAAGGGTAATACCTGGCGGCTCTCCTGTACTATCGCCCCTTAAGGCTGATCCAACATCAATATCAATGTTCTTCGAAACAAAAACCATTACAAAGTTATCAATGTGTGTGTACTACCAATAGAGGAAAACTATATTGACAAACACACAGACTGTTTGTTTGTCCAAAGACTACTGCATAGTAGTCATTGGTTTGTCACAATAGTTTTTCTATGATACAGTGTTCGGTGACATTGTTCTGACCTTTATTCCTCGACAGAAACTACGAAGGTGATCATTTGAACGGGCTTCGCGCAGACGCACGCACGCACGCACGACATGCGCACACGCACACACACTTATCATAAATTAAATTGGTGTTCAAAATAATGCTAATAACGATAATAATAATACTGATGATGATGATAATAAAAATAATAAATAATATTATAATTATCACCATAATCGCCATCATCATCATTATAATAATAATAATAATAATAATAATAATAATAATAATAAACAATAATAATAATTATTATAAAATAATATCAATAGGGAACCCATTACACGACAAAACAACAGCAACAAAAGCAACAAATTAGTAATTTCATCATAAAGTATATTGGGTAAAAATATTCCTGCTATTTTTCGCTTCCTTTCCAGCCTGTAACAAGCTCTGAGACTCATTGTAACCTGTAATCTGAGCGTCTGTCAAGAGGAACCAACACCTTGTTACCGGCATGCGAGCTTACCCACACTATTCACGAGCGCCCACACACCAGACATGGGCATGATTATAATAAATGATTATGATTTGATTTTGATTATCATCCGGAATAATTTTTGATTATGATTAGATTATGATTACTCGTTTTTTTCTTTTATGATTATGCTTTGATTATGATTATTTCGCTTTACGTATTTTTTATTATGATTAGATTTTTTTATTATTGCTTGATTATGATTATATGATTATAATCACATTTTATTGTGAAATTTATTTTATTATTATTAACTGAGGATATTTTTCATCGCATTAGTATATATACATTTATAACTGTAATGTAAGTACAAGTATACGAAAACAAGGGTTGAGTAAAACAGTGCATAAACATTTTCTCCCACTTGTTTGGCTTCATCATCTCATTGTTCGGCTACTTACGATCACATTAAATTTCTAAGTACACTTCCTGAATCTGCACTTTTCTGACTATAACGGTATAGGATGCGTCCCAGTGTGAAAATATTTGGAGGGTCAAAATAGTAATTTGATCTTTGTTTTGTCGACATCTCAGCCGCCGCGTCGCCTTCTCATGGAGCAAGCGACGGTCGAATGTTTTCTGCGGGGATACAGCAAGAGAAAAGTGACCGCTTGCAAGCGAAATTTCTCTTGCTCCCCCGCAGAAAACGCCTTCATGTCATGCTTTGCAAACATGCTTGGACCTGGAACATATATATATATATATATATATATATATATATATATATATATATATATATATATATATATATATATATATATATTATATATATGCAGTAAGCAGAAAAGCAGAAAGCAGAGATAGCAGCAAGCAGAAATAGCAGCAGTAACAGCTAAAGTAGTAGTGATAGATGAATTATTATTATCATTAGTAATAGTAGATGTAGCTGTAGTAGTAGACTTATCATTATAATTATAATAATCATAATAATAATAATAATTACTATCATTATCATTAGTAGTAGTAGTGTAGCGGTAGTAATAGCAGTAGTAAGGATGCTAATTTTGATACTTTCAGTACTACCATTATTACTCCTACTTCTACTATACTACTACATCCACCACTGCTACTATCACATATATTTCAACCCCTGCTACTACTACAACTTCTACAACCACTACTATAACCTGTACCCTACCTATAACCTACGACTTAAATATTTTCAAGAGAATAGTGACAAGACACCTCCCGAACTAAATTGGCCCATCCCCCTTTCTTTATTCTCTTACTGTCTTCTTTATAGGGACTGGCAACTAAGCGAGCTTTGTGTTACCTCTTTTTGTTGTGGCCTTGGCCAGTCCTTTGTGATGTAAAAGAAATAAAAAAAATAGTGTACTATTACATCCATTTCAACTACTACTATTACTTCTATTTTATTATAACTACTACGAATAATTACATTACGAAATTATCATAACTACTATTGCTACTATATGGCAAGTAAAGTTTACTTTTCCGCACCTGTATTCGTTTCTCTCTCTCTCTCTCTCTCTCTCTCTCTCTCTCTCTCTCTCTCTCTCTCTCTCTCTCTCTCTCTCTCTCTCCACGTAGCTGCTTTTTTGCTCTAATTTCTTT
>JACEEZ010006695.1:30000-43673 GCA_016584305.1 Chionoecetes opilio
GTGATGAGTGTGTGCGTGTGCGTGTGCGTGTGCGTGTGCGGTGCGTGTGCGTGTGCGTGTGTGTGTGTGTACATTCCAAATTGTTGTTTCGTGCAATATCACAATAATATAAGAATTCATATCATGTAAATATAAATGAAGCAATAACATTATATTGTATTAATTAAGGAATTACAGCATGACAAGTAATCAAGGGAGTAAGTTTCTTTAAAGTATGGTCATTTTATGGTGATTGTATCATTGTGGAATTCCTTTATTGCAATAAATATTACTTCAAACTACGCGCGGTGTTATCATAAAGACAGTGTGGCGTCCTTATAGTGTTTGTAGCGCAATGCCACGTACTGACTTTGTGTGTCGATGCAATATACGCAACAATAAACAACAGGAAAAATTCAAATATGATCTCTCTCTCTCTCTCTCTCTCTCTCTCTCTCTCTCTCTCTCTCTCTCTCTCTCTCTCTCTCTCTCTCTCTCTCTCTCTCTCTCTCTCTCTCTCTCTCTCTCTCTCTCTCTCTCTCTCTCTCTCTCTCTCTCTCTCTCTCTCTCTCTCTCTCAATTTTTGCGTTTCAGGGACAATTCCTTCAGCTTGAGTATATGATAGTTTTTGAAACTAAATTGCCCATGCTTTTACCAAAATGCACCATCACTACTACTGGTATACTACCCCTATCTTATACTGCTGCTAATACTACTACTACTACTGCTATTACTACTACTACTACTACTACTATTTATACTACTACTACTACTTCTACTGCTGCAATTAGTGATTAGTCCTGTCGTTAAAGAATTGATGGCTGAATTGATGGTATTATTATTATGACAATTATGGTAACAACGAAAAGATGTAGTAGTAGTAGTAGTAGTAGTAGTAGTAGTAGTAGTAGTAGTAGTAGTAGTAGTAGTAGTAGTAGTAGTAGTAGTATACTAGTATGGGTAGTAGTAATAGTAGAAGTATTAAAAGTTGTAATTTTACTATATATTGGAAGTCGTGGTATATTAGCAACAACAACAACAAGAGAAGAAGTAGCAGTAGCAGTAGTAGTATAATCTCAATAAGAGAAAAGTACACGCTATCGCACGTCATTTTTTCCTCACGTCAGAGTAACAATGAAAAGCTTCCTGCTGGTGTGACGGAGCGTGTGTGCTGTTTGATCCAGTTGTTCTGGCCGCCTGCTTTACTGGTATCCTTCTTTGACAATAATCATGATATAGGCGGATGGTAATGATATCTCTGATCAGCACATGGACTATATTCAGCCTCTCACTTTGCGGTGTAATGTCAGTGATGGTGGTATGGCTTGAGTGGTAAGAATAGGTACGTCGTAGTGCCAGTAAGTAGCGATAAGACTCCCAAATTGAAGGTGATTTTCCCGCGTTTTATCTCCCTGACCTCCGCGCCGCGCGCGAAACCGCACGCAAAAACGCCGCACACACCGCACCACGCACCACCACCCACACACACACCACAACACACCACAAAACACACACACCACAACCACACACACACCAAACCACACAACACCACACACAACACCACCCCACAGTTACTATACACTAAGATCTGAAAATATCTTAAAAATGTTGTGTCCCAACACCGGTTCCCATGGAGCCTCTGTCTGGCACACACCGCCGCGTGGGTGGCTGATGCTGCGTGTCAGGAACAGCGACATATCTATAATTAATTCTAATCATCATTCAAAGAAAATTTTAGATAAAACAACAGACCAAAACTCAATGGAATAATGACGCTACAGACAGTTACATCACTAATACATAACCAGGCTGGGCGTTGACCAGCGTTGAGGCAGCAGATATACGGAGCAGCTCAAACGTCTCCGGTGAATGGAAACAAACACACACAAAATATATTGCAGGCATCTAGAAGCAATTACTGTTTTTCTTTGCTTTACTTTCCCAAGCACGAATGAAAAATTCCCCCCCCTTCCCCTCCCCTCCTGTGACAGCCGGCGCAGCGGGATTCAAGTCTGCCATCTTGTAATCAGCGGAACAATACCAAACACACAATACAACAACAATCAAACAAAGGACAACCAATGCTAACTTGAGACCGCACAGAACTGCATGTCAGGCAAAAAAAAGGCAATAAATTTTTGTTCTCAAAAAATAATCAAGGCGAGACACCAGGGACCCAGGAGGAAGGGGCAGCAGGAAGCTTTACTATGTAGTAATTGGGGGTCAGGGAAGCCACCCGGGTTTGACGGAGGTAGGGGAGACGACGACGACCACGACACGATGGCGGTGGTGGTGGTGGTGGGGGTGGTGTGGTGGGGAGGGGATAGGTCCAGGTTGTGTCGTGTAGATGGTGGTGGTGGTGGTGGTGATGATGCTGGAGATGTATGAGGTTGAAGATTTTGACGGTGGTATAGAGGAAATATTAGGGTGTTGTGTGTGATATGGTTAGTGGTGTGGTTAGTGTTGTGATGAGCGGTGGTGTGGTTATGTTGTGATGAGCGGTGGTGTGGTTAGTGTTGTGATGAGCGGTGTTGTGGTGATGAGCGGTGGTGTGGCTATGATGTCTTGAGGGGGTGGTGTAAATAGCACTTGGGGGTTTGGGGGCGGCGGCATGCCTTTGTGTGATGCTTAAAAATGGTGACGCTACAGGTCATGTTTGGGGTTACAGGCAACATGTTAGGCGCGAATAGTATTTAAAAAATGCTGTTATAACGATTGGAAGATGACAGGATGCTGTGGCGACAGTGGGGAGGTGCGGAGGCAGTGCGGAGTCGGTGGTGTAGAGAAAAAAATAATTTTGGCCTCGATGTTTTTTTTCGTAAATAAGAAGATAAAAAAATTTAAAAGATATTAAGAATATTACTGGAACAGTAAGTATTCAGATAGATATCAACAAGATGAAAATGGTTACATCCGTATCAAACAGAAAAAAAAAGATATTCAAACCAACTTACACTAGCAGTTCGATTTCGCGTCCCCTAATCAAGACTCGCAGCACAAAACAAAGATACAGACCACCCGCCCACACACCTAGCTGCTGCTGCTGCTCCTGCTGCAGGCGGTTTATCTATCGGACTTCGGTTCCTATGTAGAAGGAAGCACAGTATCCTTAGATGTTTTTTAACACATGCAGGGCGAGGTGAGTGGCCAGGGAACAACGAAGACTAGTAACAGGGCCAAAGTGTGTGATATACACAGAACATTTGATTTGTTTCCGGCAGCTCAAAGAAATATAGAAAATTACCTTATAAATTATTGGCTATCAACTTATCTTCTGCAAACTGTTGTCTTCTGTACATAGATAAAGACTCACTCCTTGGCAGAAACCAGCGCTGTGGCCAAAAAATGTTTCTCATCATGTGAATTAAGACGCTAAGTTTACGGGAAGGCTAAAGAAGACGTTGCTGCCAATAAAGTCATCCATTGAAGTGTATCAAGACCCGCAAGTTTTTTTTCCTCCCTAGATTGATACCTCCTTTATAAGATGGAGCCGCGACGAAGGCTGGCGTGAATAGGGGAGGGAGAAGGGTGACAGATGAGGAAGATGGGAAATAGAATGAGGAGGACGCGATGGTGTGTCGCGTGGGGAGGGAGGGTGGACACTGGGATGATGAGGGCATGGGAGGACTGTGACGATGGGGAGGGTGTGAGGGAACACTTAACTTTTCAACCGGCAAAGAGAGAATAAAATGCAATCCGACGCGCAGGACGAGGATCTCTTCTTCAAGTAAGCGACTCCTCATTATAGTCACCTCGGGCAGCATCATTGCTCGGCCGATGGCGAGGGTGTTGTGAGGGTCTGAGGTACAGGCTACGTCATGTGGTCTGCGGCGATAAAAAGCTAATCTGAACCTTGACGAAAAATATAAAAATAATAAAAAAGCTCTTATCTACAGAGTCAAATTCACTCTGACGCCGCAAGAGAATAATAAGCTTGTAAATGTTGTGTTTGTGTTTGTGCTGCATGAAGGGTTTAGCTGCACAATGTTGTGTCCACGTTACTCTTTTTTTTGTCAATATGCTGCTTCCGAATATTTTTTTCTTTTGTTTAAGTGTTAAGGAGCGAACGTTTTTAGTTTTAACTGAATATATATATAATCATTCAGCCTCTCTGCGCCTGTGCGGAACGAATGTGATGAGGTGAAGGAAGTAGCGCAGCAGCCTGGGATGTGTGCCTGGCTCCCGGTGAGGGTGAGGGTGAGGGCGGCGAGAATAATGAGCGACCACCACAGGACTGGTTGCTGCCTGACCACAAAGACGCGAAGCTTAACTGATCTGACCTTGCCACTGACGACAAGGTGACGTAGGCTTGCATGACCAGTAGGGTGGGCGGCACGCTGAGGGTCATCCCAGCCCCTCGGCGAGGCCAGGGATGAGGCCTCTGAAGATAACCGGCCGAAGAGGAACCTTACTGATAACACAGCAAACTTGCCTCATTTCAACGCAGGACGCTCCACGTTTTCTATCACAAAGCAGCAACGTTGACCAACACTGTTATCATCCTGGGGGTGAAAATGAGACAAACGAAGACGGTAAAAAAAAAGTAAAAGAGAAGAGGAGGAGGAGGAGGCGGAGATGCAATAGCCAATAATTACTCTCATAGGAGATAATGATAACGATGATCCGACACGATACATAAAAGAAAGCGCCAATTATCAGCTTCGTCTCCTGGCCTGGCCGCCTCGCCCGCCCTCATTAGCACTCCCTCGTAAATCCAGCGTCGTAAATGGCGGCTGCACCAATACAACATCCCGGGCTGAGGGGGAACCGGTGCGTTGCGGCTCTGCAGAACCAGTGCCGCGGAAATATAATACGTCTACAACTTATTTTTTCAGAGCCCTCTTCACCTCTCACATTGGAAGAACGTTATCTTCTCCAACAAGAGAGAGAGAGAGAGAGAGAGAGAGAGAGAGAGAGGAGAGAGAGAGAGAGAGAGAGAGAGAGAGAGAGAGAGAGAGAGAGAGAGAGAGAGAGAGAGAGAGAGAGAAAAGAGAGAGAGAGAGAGAGAGAAGAGAGAGAGAGAGAGAGAGGGGAGAGAGAGGAGAGAAGACGAGAGAGAGAGAGAGAGAGGAGAGCCAGACAGAGAGAGAGAGAGAGAGAGACATACATACAGAAAGACAGACAGAAGGACAGAAAGAGAGAGAGAGAGAGAGAAAGAGAGAGAGAGAGAGAGAGAGAGAGAGAGAGAGAGAGAGAGAGGAGAGGAGAGAGAGAGGAGAGAGAGAGAAGAGAGAGAGAGAGAGAGAGAGAAGAGAGAGAGAGAGATGAGGAGAGAGAGAGAGAGAGAGAGAGAGAGAGAGATTAGATTTAGATTTATACATTTATTTAGCCAAACAGTTATACATGTAATAAAAACATAATACATAATTATATAAAATTGGCTGAGCCTGTTGAGAGTAAACTCTCTTAAAAGGCTCCTATATATACACACTTGAAGATATCTAATTAATTAAACACATACAAATACACATACGACTAAATACGTATACATACACAAACACATAGGAACAAATACGCACACATACACATGAGTAAATACACACACACACACACATACACATATGAGCAAATACACACACATACACAATTACACATACGAGGAAATACACACACACACATACACATATGAGCAAATACACACACATACACATACGAGCGAATACACATACATATACATACGAGTAAATATGCACACATACATACACACACATACGAGCAAATACGCATACATAAACATACACATACGAGTACAAAGTATATACACATATATACACAAATTATGTCTGATTACTGTTGCTGGTATTGCAATAAGAGGAACTTTTTGAGACAATGTTTAAAACTAGTCAAGTTAGTTTTGTTTTTAAGTCCAACGGTAATTCATTCCATATTTTCGCGCCGTGATACACGATACATGTTTGTGATTGGTTTGAAAGTACCGTTGGAACTTCTAAAACATCAACACCTCTTAGTCTGTATCTTTCATTAATGCGAATCCGAAAAAAAGTATTTTCTATCAAATTATGCAAACATTTATAGACAAAAAGAGCACAAAAATATATATTTATTTCATTTATCTTTAGTAATTTGGCATTTAAAAACAGGTTGTTAGTGTGTTCATATCTTCTATTTCCTGTAATTGTTCTAATTACTCTTTTTTGTGAAATAATGAGTGATTTTATATTAGAAGGTGGCACACTGGCCCAAACTGCGTTACAATATATAATGTTGGGGTAAACTAGAGTGTGGTAGACATGTCGCAGTGCCTCCCTGTTAAGTTGGTGACGTGTGAGCTGCAAGATGCCACTCATTTTATTACTTTATTAATTACGTTCTTTATGTGCACATTCCAAGATATTTTATTATCAATAGTTACTCCTAGGAATTTTGTACTTAGAACTTCTTTTATTTCCATGTTATTAATTCTTAATTTACTCAAATTAGGTGGTTTTGTTTTATTTCTGTGAAAAATCATGTACTTAGATTTTTCAGAATTGAGTGTTAATTTATTACTGTTTATTCATTTGTGTACATTATTTAATTTTTCATTGACTGTTGACATCAAGACGCGTAAGTCTGGGTGGCTTTGATATAATGTGCAATCGTCTGCAAATAAAATTAATTTTAATGATGTGCTAGAATTTGTAATGTCGTTAATATATAAAAGGAAAAGCAAGGGTCCCAATATGGATCCTTGAGGCACACCAGAAGAAATGTTTAGAGTAGATGAAGACATGTTGTTGTACTGGACATACTGCTCACGATTACTTAGATATGAATTAAACCATCTGTTCGTTGTTCCTCTGATGCCATAATGCTCTAATTTGTTTAATAGGATATGGTGATCCACTGTGTCAAAAGCCTTGGATAAGTCTAAAAATGTTGCTACAGTATAATTTCTTTTGTCAAAAGATGTCAAAGTATCGTTAGTGAATGAGATAAGTACTGTTTCTGTGGATCTGCCCTGTCTGAATCCATGCTGCGCTTCTGTTAATATATTGCGGGTTTGACAAAAGCTATATATTCTTATGCACATTAATTTTTCAGTAATTTTACTATATGAGTTCAGTACTGAAATTGGTCTGTGGTTCTTAAGTTTTCTTCTATCTCCAGCCTTATATATTGGGGTAACTCTTGCAACTTTCATTGCATCTGGAAATATACCACTTAAAAAAGACGAATTAATTACATGCAGAAAAATGGGAGATATCAGAGTTGCAATTTCCTTAATCAATTTCATAGGTACCCAGTCACAGCCCGGTGAAGAGTCATGGAGAGATTAATAACTTCTAAAATTTCATTTTCTGTAACGGGGGTAATTGCAAATGTTTCTATCTGTCTATTTTGTAAGTATTCGTGAAAATCTGACTGTTGTTGTCTATAAGAACATATCACTAAGCTTTGATTTCTTTTTTCGGTTTAAAACTTCATTTATTACTTTCCAAGTGTTTTTGATTTGGCCTGAATTTTCATACAATTTATTTTGATAGTAGGTAGCTCGTGCAGCGTTTATTCTGCTGGTTACCTGGTTGCGGAGTCTGCGATACACTGCCCCATACGTAATGGGATGTTTTGCATATTTCCTTTGGACCCTATTTTTTCCGAAGAAAGAGAGAAAGAAGAGAGAGAGAGAGAGAGAGAGAGAGAGAGAGAGAGAGAGAGAGAGAGAGAGAGAGAGAGAGAGAGAGAGAGAGAGAGAGAGAGAGAGAGAGAGAGAGAGAGAGAGAGAGAGAGAGAGAGAGAGAGAGAGAGAGAGAGAGAAAATGAAGTCTTCAATCTTAGGTCGTCATGATGAAGCGCCATCACGGATACACTTTCTGACGCCCGCCACGTCAGCTTCCTCTTTCTTCGTCGCGTAAAATCCGTAGTCACGCCTTATTTCTAACACTATGGTAGCGGATCTCTGAGGCAGTACGTGGTCTTAGCTGCATCCCCTCAACGCTTCCACCCCCCCCCCCCCCTCCAAGTCCCTTTACACCCCGATGTATCCTACCAAGCGTCGCCCTTCCTCCCCTCCACCCTCTCCCGCCCTCAACCACCATTCTCCACTTTTTTTTCTTTTTTAAACTTTCATTTTTCAACACGAGAAGACAACCTGGAGATAAAACATTCTTGCCGGCTTTTGAGATAAGATAATAGAGATCGTGTCACACATTGGCACGTCAACCGGCAATCACTCACCCCGTCCCTTGAAGACAAGGACGCCGGCCGGAGCACCATCAGTGACGAGGTAATTTTTGTCATGTGGCTGCGGCTGAGACAGACACCTCCACCACCTCCACCACCACCACTAATAGGGCGCCCTGAAAAGCGCTAATGGAAACGTAGCCTGTTAAATGGTTAATTTTTTCCAAAGTTTAGAGGTCTGACAGTATATTGAGTTACCTCGACCTCTATACCAAATGCTATCCAATACCCCGCCAGGCCTGTATGAAGGGGAGGGATGTCCTGTATAGAGTCGGTCGATGGTCAAGGCGATCATTTTCCAAAAGTGATCTCCTGTGGCGTTCCCGAGGGAGTTGCGTCACCCGAGGTCATGACAGGGTGGGGGGAGGGGAGGCGACACACAGCAGCAGTACCAGGAAAATGTTCCGTTAATGACCCGAGAACCACAAAAGTCTCCGATGCCAAACGCACTACAGAATTTCCTTCGTCATCGTTAACGTTATGTTATTTCATTTTTGTAGCCACAGACTAATTTCCTCATTAAACTATGAAGTGACTACCCGCGACACTAATGACTTACAGCCTCTCTCTCTCTCTCTCTCTGTCACACACACACACATACACACACACAAATACACGCAATCAGGTACATACATAAGAACATAAGAAAATAAGGAAGCTACAAGAGGCTGTGAGACCTACACGTGGTAGTTTCTGTTACTTAATTAACACTACCTACATCCACCTTTCATCCCCATCCATGAAATGATCTAGCCTCCTTTTAAAAGTCCCTATTGACTCCGCACTAACTATACTGACACTATATTGGCACTACTACTCGACGAGGATTTACTAAGGAAACGTCGTTGCCTTGACCCTTGGCACTGAGCGATCAAGCGCTCATTCGCATTTACAGGTTTCCCAGCAGTGTTGATTCAGCTCATCGAGGAGGTGGATCCGTGTGTGGGGAGGAGGAAGAGGCGCTCTCATGCCATTCTTGCCCGCAAATAAGTCTTGTTGGCTTGTGATTGGTCGAGAAGTTTTAGAAACAGTTCGTCATTGGCTGGTGGCATTGACATTGGATCCTGTCTCAGTAGTCATGATACGAACAACCCACCTAGGTGATCGTCTTAACTCCAAGTGGTCTCGGGTTCCAAGACGAAGGGAACCAATAGCAGGGCGATCACGCCAACTCCATGCGTCCTACCGTCCTAACTCCAAGCTTCTTATTAGGTCATGTTGAATCATCCTTAATATTGCTCCCCTAGGTGTAGCGAAGGCTGTTCTTCAGGAGCATATTCTGTGAGGACTCGCCATGGACAGAAAGACAATGTTCTGGCTTCTCGTCACCGTGAACCTGATGATGATGATGATGGGAGTGTGGTTTTCTGCCAAGTTATGGAGCCACGAAGCCCACGTGAAGGCCCCTCAGGATGCGCGACCTTTCCCAGCGTGAGGCAGAAAGCGCTGTTCACCACGCCACCAGTCAGGCTGTACAACGCAGTGGTTGGCGTGCGGTAGCTGGGTCGTGTGAGGCTGGCCGCCGTGTTGCCGCACAGCGAGACCTGCACGCCGCCATCCGCCAGGCTCAGGTTCCTGCCGCTCTTGGGGGAAGGTCTTTACGAGAGGCGTTTCCTCCGCTACGATGCCTGTATGACGCATTTACTGGAAAGGATGCGGCTTATTCGTAGCATCATAAGGTGCATCGTGGCGCTGGCGGCATGGCTGGTGGCGGTCTCCGCGTGGCGTGTGTGGCGATCGCGTCACCGGGCAAGGAACAGCTACCCTGCGATTGCTGAAGACGCAAGGTACAAAACCCGTGCTGGAGGTGCAGAAACAGACCAACACTTCCTTCGAGGGCACGTGGCGTTCCTCAGCGTGGAGGAGCTGCGCGGCCTGGGCGCCGGACACTTCGTAGGCCGCGGCGGCTTCGGCTCGGTCAGGCGGGTGGTTTATAAAGACACCGAGGCGGTTGTCAAGGAGCTTTACGATGCCGGGCAACTCGTGCCGCTGTTACAAGAAGCTCGCTTGTTGGTAGAGCTGGCCCGGGGCCCGGGTTTGGAGCCCCACGGCTGCTGGCTGTGTGTGTGACCCCGCCCGCCTTAGTCCAGGAATATGTGGGACCCATTTACGACGAGTATGTAAGCCAGTGTTCGGTGGGGGAGTTTTTGCATTCAATAATTCTCATCTCGCAGCGGCTGATCGAGATCCACGCCAGGGGCATCCTTCACAACGACATTTAATCCTTTAACATCACCTTCACCGGCACCGTTTCGTAGCCCGTGTTCCACATCATTGACTTCGGTATAGCCTATCGCCCGCAGGCCTATTGTCAGGGCAAAATGGCTGATGTTAAGAGGAAGGGAGAGCAAGAGTCGGAACTATTCCCCCACGCGCAACGTGACTTGCTCAGCGTTATGAGCATGGCCAATTACGTGGCGCAACGCTCGGTCCTGAAGGAAATCATGTGGCGAGCGTTGCAAGATGTGAAGATATAGTTTAGTCTGCATGCCACGTGGGACACAACACGCTGTTCCTTCCTCACCGTTGTGACGCAGGCCATTGAAGGTCTCTCCAAAAAGCTCACGCCGGACCAATTACACGAAAAATTGATCAAGAAACAAACCTTTCCAGGCTCCTACCTCACGCCGTGCCCCTGGAACCCCTTCAGCGCCACCCCCCCTCGTCCCTCCAGTCCCTCAAGTGACGATCAGCACCAGGGATCAGGATCAGGATCATAACACCCAGCACTACGTGTACTGAAGGCGCCGCTAAAGAACCTATCAACAAGTCACCCGTTACTTCCTCGCGTCCCCAAAACTGATCCCCGCCCTCCCCTCGACCCCCAAACGTCCGCCACCGTGCGTCTCCGCGTCGCCGTGCCGGCCTCTTCACGGCGCAGGGCCGTGTTGGTGCCATGCCAGCACGGTCACCGCGTGCTGTGGCGTCAGGGCGGCGTGCAGCAGTACCTGCAGCGCAGCATTGGGGTGGCTGAGGTTCTTCTACTTTGCCGGAGTGAGGCGCGAGTGTGTGGCGGGTAATGGGGGCGGAGGCAGGGCCGGCCGCGCCCTGCTTCAGGAGCCTCGGCGGGAGGGTGGTGTGTGGCTTTCCCGGCCCGGCACTCACCGCCACGAGGCACGCAGGGCTGCAACGCACACCTGCCACGCGCTGTTGCCTTCAGCCGCGGCGACTGAGTGCCCGGCGTGATCGACGAGCCCGCCAGGCAGCAGCAGGGCCATTACTTAATAGCATACATTACAGTAGAGTGGCATTAGCAGAACATGATGAAGAAATAGTCACTATCTATAGACCTTTTACTGAACATTTCTGATTTCGTTTTCCTGCATTCTTTACAGAAATAAAGCACTGGTTAAAACCACATTATATAGTTTTTCTATCAGATATTTTGGTTAAAATACTTATACACTGTTATAATATATAATATATATTATATATATATATATATATATATATAATATATATATATATATATATATATATATATATATATATATATATATATATATATATATATATATATATATATATATATATATATCTTCTATCTATCTATAATAATATAAGCGAAAGTGTGTCTGTCTGTCTGTCTGTGTGTGTGTGTGTGTGTGTGTGTATGTGTGTGCGTGTGTGTGTGTGTGTGGTATAGGTTCCGCCCCCCATGGCGCAAACACCTCATATGGCACATTTTTGGAATCAGGTTGACCAGGGGAAGGTCATAAGCCCACTTATGAGATGATCCGATCACTTGTTTTTTTTTTTTTTTTTTAGCAGCCTATTAGCGAGAATTGTGAAAACAAAAGTGGGTTGCGAGAATTGAGGAAACCTTGATGTAGGGTGATGGGTAATGGGTGAGTGAATGGGTGGGGTGATGGGTAATGGGTGTGGGGTGATGGGTGAGTGAATGGGTGGGGGGTGCTGGGTTGGGGGTGATGGGTGATGGGTGAGGGAATAGGTGGGGGGTGATGGGTAATGGGTGAATGAATGGGTGTGTGGTGATGGGTAATGGGTGAGTGAATGGGTGGGGGGTGATGGGTAATGGGTGAGTGAATGGGTGGGGGGTGATGGGTAATGGGTGAGTGAATGGGTGTGTGGTGATGGGTAATGGGTGAGTGAATGGTGGGGGATGATGGGTAATGGGTGAGTGAATGGGTGGGGGGTGATGGGTAATGGGTGAGTGAATGGGTGGGGGATGATGGGTAATGGGTGAGTGAATGGGTGGGGGGTGATGGGTTATGGGTGAGTGAATGGGTGGGGGTGATGGGTAATGGGTGAGTGAATGGGTGGGGGGGTTATGGGTAATGGGTGAGTGAATGGGTGGGGGGTGATGGGTAATGGGTGAGTGAATGGATGGGGGGTGATGGGTAATGGGTGAGTGAATGGGTGGGGGGTGATGGGTAATGGGTGAGTGAATGGGTAGGGGGTGATGGGTAATGGGTGAGTGAATGGGTGGTGGGTGATGGGTAATGGGTGAGTGAAAGGGTGGGGGGAATACATACATTTCTACATCCATGATTTCAGGAAAGTTAGAAGGGGCTATCTGGAGAGTCCATGTTTGGTAGGTCGAAGGCCCACCAAACACAGGTGGTAGGCCGAAGGCCCACCAATAGCCCTCCGCAGGAGCTAGCCAAAAAGTCCGCCCGGAGGGCGGCTTTGCGGCTAGTATATATATATAAGCGAAAGTGTGTCTGTCTGTCTGTCTGTCTGTGTGTGTGGTATAGGTTCCGCCCCCCGTGGCGCAAACACCTCATATGGCACATTTTTGGAATCAGGTTGACCAGGGGAAGGTCATAAGCCCACTTATGAGATGATCCGATCACTTTTTTTTTTTTTTTTTTAGTAGCCTATTAGCGAGAATTGTGAAAACAAAAGTGGGTTGCGAGAATTGAGGAAGCCTTGATGTAGGGTGATGGGTAATGGGTGAGTGAATGGGTGGGGTGATGGGTAATGGGTGTGGGGTGATGGGTGAGTGAATGGGTGGGGGTGATGGGTTGGGGGTGATGGGTGATGGGTGAGGGAATAGGTGGGGGGTGATGGGTAATGGGTGAGTGAATGGGTGGGGTGATGGGTAATGGGTGTGGGGTGATGGGTGAGTGAATGGGTGGGGGGGGTGATGGGTTGGGGGTGATGGGTGATGGGTGAGGGAATAGGTGGGGGGTGATGGGTAATGGGTGAGTGAATGGGTGTGTGGTGATGGGTAATGGGTGAGTGAATGGGTGGGGGGTGATGGGTAATGGGTGAGTGAATGGGTGGGGGGTGATGGGTAATGGGTGAGTGAATGGGTGGGGGGTGATGGGTAATGGGTGAGTGAATGGGTGGGGGGAATACATACATTTCTACATCCATGATTTCAGGAAAGTTAGAAGGGGCTATCTGGAGAGTCCATGTTTGGTGGGCCGAAGGCCACCAAACACATGTGGTGGCCGAAGGCCCACCAATAGCCCTCCGCAGGAGCTAGCCAAAAAGTCCCCGAGGCGGCTTTGGCAGGCACTTATATTATACACATAAAAATA
>JACEEZ010006695.1:44742-54890 GCA_016584305.1 Chionoecetes opilio
AAACGGTTATACTTTCGGATACTTAATGACCTTTGTGGCTCTCTGATTGGATCATTTCTACTTCTGTCTCGCTACAGATTCAATCAGTGGCGGCTCCTGACCTTAATTCCTGGGCACGCTGCTTCTCATAGTTTTTTCAAGACCTATTTAAATATTGTAAAAAAATAACCCACCCACACACACATAATAACAGTAGAATACCTATATATAATGTATGTGTGTATATATATATATATATGTATACGTATATTATGATGAAATACTACAAGTATGGTAATTGGTCAAAATACAAAAACAAAATTATGACTGCCACTTACCAATTGTTAGCATTGTTTTGTCCTTTAGTACCATTCTGAATTACAGCTACGAATATATCTCTTATTGTGTTACTTTGGGGCGCCCAACCCAAGGCAAGTTATAGGATTGTACAATGGTGATATCTGCCATGACAAGATTACGATGATCAAGATCAAGATGGCCGTTACGTCACCTCGGCGCCGTGAGTGTGGCGGCGCTCATCCTGTGCCTCATGGACAGCCCCGAAGCCCTCCTGGTGGCCGCCACGATGACGGTCCTGCAGCGGCGACCACACCACGTGCTGGACTCTCTCGGCGTCAGTCTGGTGCTGGGGACTTGGTGTATGGCGGTGGCTGTGTACCGGTGCTGCCTCACAGCCGGGCCCCTGGGGCCGGCGCCCTCCACGGCGGTGAGTTTCCTGCCGCTGGTGGGAGAGGCGCTGCTCGCTGCCCTAGACACAGAGTGCTCGCTGTGTAGGGCTGCGTGCGTGGCAGGCTGCCTTGTCTTGGCCCTCGCGGGGCTCGCGGGGCTCTGAGGTGCGCCACCCCCTCAAGGATCTGCACCACACATAATCCTTTTTCTGGCGCGGCAAAGGCACGGAGGAAGGCGACGAGCAGTTCCTGCGGCGTCGCGTATCCTTCCTGTGCGAGCAGGGGCTGCGTGCCCTGGGCCCGGCCGCCACCGGGGGGCCGGTAACTTCGGCTCCGTGAAGATGGGGGACGCACCAGGGAGGGACGGCCGTCATCAGGGTCTTCAGGGTGATGGGGACCCGCGACGTGCTGCTCCCGCTGCTGCGCGAGGCGCGCCCCAGGGTGGAGGTGGCGGGGCCGGTGTCGTGCGGGCAAGTGTCTGTTTATGAGGGAATGTCTGTTTACTAACAATGGCAAAGAAAACGGGAGTTGAGGGGAGTAACTATTAATTTTGACAGGATTTTCTTGAAAATAACCTCATTGTGTTTCCCACACAAAGTTACAAATTATTAAAGTAAACCTAAACTTTAACCTAAACTAATTAACGTTTTTCTAACCTTACCTAACTAGCGGTCTGCCGAAAAGGGAGAGTTTACTATAATTAAAGTAAGCCTAAACCTGACCTAACTTAACCTAACCTAACTTAACGTTTTTCTAACCTTACCTAACCTAGCGGTCTGCCGAAAAGGGAGAGCGCGTGGAGAATATGCCGCCTGGACATGCCTTTGTTGATCAAGTCAACATTAGTAATTACTCCCCTCAACTCCCGTTTTCCTTGCCTTTGTTATGTAAACAGACATTCCCTCATACACAGACACTTGCCCACACGACACCGGCGCGGTGCCCGAGGTGCTGGCCGTCTGCCCCGCCCCCGCCCTCCACCGTGCACGCGTGTGCCGGCAACACCTACCACAAGTGCCTGAAGGTGTGCAGGGTGGACGGCTTCCTGGATTCCATCGTCACCATCACCAATCCAAGCGGGGAAATGCACGCTAAGGCGTCACAACACACACACACACACACACACACACACACACACACACACACACACACACACACACACACACACACACACAAAGGGACATAAGAGTAACGCATAATGAAAATGGAAAAATATTGTCACTTCAAAAAAGATGAGAGAGAGAGAGAGAGAGAGAGAGAGAGAGAGAGAGAGAGAGAGAGAGAGAGGAGAGAGAGAGAGGAAGATGAGAGAGAGGAGAGCGAGAGAGAGACGAGCGGAGAGAGAGAGAGAGAAGAGAGAGAGACAGAGAGAGAGAGAGAGAGAGAGAGTTATATCTATAAATTTCTGCTTTGTTTACCTTCACAGAATTTAATTTGTTCCTGAATTGTGTGCCGTCTTGGATACGATGAAAATTTGTTCTTATCTTTACGTGCGTCGTAAACGCACGTGTGTGTGTGTGTGTGTGTGTGTGTGTGTGTGTGTGTGGTGTGCGTGTGTGTGTGTGTGATGTGTGTGTGTGTGTGTGTTCATAGTATTTCATAGATGGTGTACGATTACTATGAAGTGGATCTTCTAGATGAGGTTTCCTGTTGCCCGGATCACAGTACCGTCTCACATAGTTTTTTATTTATCGGACGTGTATGTTGTGTGTGTGTATGTGTGTGTGTGTGTGTGTGTGTGTGTGTGTGTGTGTGTGCGTATGCGTGTGCGTGTGCGTGTGCGTGTGCGTGTGCGTGTGCGTGTGCCGTGTGCGTGTGCGTGTGCGCGTGTGCGTGTGCGTGTGGCGTGTGCGTTGCGCTGTGCGTGTGTGTGTGGCAGCAAAGGCCACCTAGGACTTTGCCTGTTGTCAGGGCAGAGTCGTCCTACTGACGGTATGGTAGCGAAGGTGCAGTAGTGATGGTGGTAGGTGTGGAGGTGGTGGTGGTGGTGGTGGCGGAGCTGGCGCCGAAGAGAGAAGAGGAAGAAGTGGTGGTGGTGGCGCAAGCAGTGCTCCAGCCAAAGGAATACCAGCATCTTCATTTTTTTCCTTTTTGCTTCATTACCACCTCGTTCTCCATTATTAACAATATAGGCATGCGCATAATTAATATAAAAACCCTATGCACGACCGTAATACAAACCATTAAGCCGATATTGATTTTCGTTTTTCGGAAGGTGGGCGAATATTAATCGGCAACAGATTATTCAGGCCAGATATATTCCGCTTCGGGGAAATAGTTTTTCTAGGGTGGCGACAGTCGACCGCCCGCCAAAACTCCGGGAGCACACACCAATCGCCATAATATTTTGATAAAGAAATTAAATACCATCGCGCTGTAGTTAGCACAGCCTTTATTAGAGTGTTCTAGGATGGTTGTTGAGGGTTAGGGGGGGTGGGACCAGGGTTATGCGGAGCTAGCATGGCGGTCCTGTCCTCTAGCGTATTGCAATGGCTTTCCATATCCGTTTTCAATTTAAAACAGGCTTTCATCACGTGTCCGTTGATAAAGAAAATGAAATTTCCCCATGTTCCTCTTTTAATCTACATGCTCAGATCATTGCATCAAATTTACGAGCCTATAGAAAGCATCAGGGGGATAGAAAATGATCACTGGGCTAATGTCTATATTTGGTGCCTGTATATGCGACAAGTTTACAGCAAACTTTGGTGCAGGACCATATTAAGCTTGCTCCAACCCTACCTGATGGAATCTATGGATTTCGATATCACCCATGTATATATATATTTCCTTACCACCTGTAATATTACTATAGGTACAATTATCCTCGCCCTATCCTTTACCTCCCAGCAATTTCCATTTGTTTGTTTATGCCTCCAAAAAGTAATTTTATATATATTTTTTCCTCTCCTGTACCCGGTCACTACCTCCACAGAAATGTGAGGTAAATCAGGTTGTGTACACAGAGCGTGATGTATAACACTTCCATATAGGCAAGTTATTGGCACATAACCAGGCGGATAGTGGCCAGGGGAGCCTGTTGTTGACGTCGCCAATATTCGCCCTAACTTCAACCATTTTTTTCTTTTTTACAGAGTCCCCAATTCGCGCTTTCTGTTTTCTTTTTTATGATACCTACCAGACACCCTTGGGGGAAAAAAATGGAGTGGACACGGGTCGTGGGCAACATCCGGGGGGGGGCTTGAGTCACTCGTTTGTCTGTGGGTGAATAATTAAATAATAAAACTCGTGTCGCCCCTCCGCGGAGAGGGCTGGACGCGTGGGAAAAAAAAAAAAAAAAAAAGCGGGTTCACCTCCCGACGCCCATTGTACCGGGGGACTCAACGACACTTGCCCCTCCAAGCTCCAGGGCTATCCAGTCACGCCCTTTTGCTAAAAAACGCAATTATGAAGCATGCATACACCCCGCGGGATAAATCAGATGGGCTTGTGAGGATGAACAAGATAAGTCGATCATACAGCAAGTGTAAATAGGAAGAGGATGGGGGCGGGCGAAGTCGTCCATTTGCCGTTCAATGTTTTTGAGGACGTGGGGCCCGCCTCGCCCGCCCTGCCCCCAACCACCCGCCCGCCGCACCCTCGCACCTCGCCATGTTGTGGTCGTCGTTGCCTCTCCGCTGTGCTCTCTCTGTCTTCTTCCTATGTATCCCTCCTTATACTTCTTTCTAAGCCAGAGCTTCGTGTTTCTTCCTTAGCCACCCACACACATACCCAACCCTCGCTGGCTACCAACAGCCCAGGATTTCTTTAGAATTTAGGTCACAATACAGTTGCCCTGACATTCCCCTTCCTTCCTCCAATTCTCCTTTTAACCATAATCTGATTGTCTTAAAGGAAAAATGAAAGAGCCAGGAGGGTAAGCAAACATGTTTTTCAAGTCTATATCTTGTCACCACCAATCAATCATATTAAAGGCTCCTAAAAATTTTTTGGGGCCCCCCCTTTTTTTTTCCCCCCAAATTTTTTTAAAAAAAAAGGGGTTTTGGGGGGGGGCCCCCCCTTTTCCCCCCCTTTCCCCAACCCCTTTTTTTAAATTTTTTCTTTTTTCCCAAATTTTCCCCCCCCCAAAAATTTAAAAAATTTTTAAAAAGGGGGGGGGTTTTTTTGGGGTTTTTTAAAAAAAAAAAAATTTCCCCCCCCCGGGGGTTTTTCCCCCCCCTTTTTGGGGGCCCGGGTTTTTTTGGGGGGGGGTTCCCCCCCCCCCCGGGGGAAAAAAACCCCCTTTCCCCCCCCCCCCCCTTTTGGGGGGGGGGGGTTGAAAAAGGAAAAAAAAATTAAAAAAAAAGGGGGGGGGGGGGGGGGGCCCCCGGGGAAAAGGGGGGCCCCCCCCCGGGGCCCCCCCCCCCCCCCCCCGGGCCCCGGGGGGGCCCCCCCCCCCCCGGGGGGGCCCCCCCCCAAACCCCCCCCCCCGGGGAAACCCCCCCCCCCCCCTTTTTTTTGGGGTTGGGGGCCCCCCCCCCTTGGGGGAAAAACCTCCAAATTTTTTAAGGGGGGGGGGTTTTTCCCTTTCCCCCAAAAAACCCCCCCCCCCCCCCGGGGGGCCCCAAAGGGGGGGAAAAAGGGGGGTTTTCCCCCCAAAAATTTTTTTTAAGGGGGGGAAAAAAAGGGGGGGGGGGGGCCCCCCCCCCCCTTTTTCCCCCTTTTTAATTTTTTAAAGGGGTTAAAATTTTAAAATATTTTAAAAAGGGGGGAAAAAAAAATAAAAAAAAAATTTGGGGGGGTTCCCCCCCAAAAAAAAAAAGGGGGGGGGGGGGGGGGGGGGGGCCGAAAAAAATTGGGGGGAAGAAAACCCGGACGGGGGGCCGGGGGGGGAAGGGGGGGGGGGGAAAGGGGGGCCCCTTTTTGTTTTAAAAATTTTTTTAAAGGGGGGGCGGGGGGGGTTTTTTTTTTTTTTTTTTTTTGGGTTATGTACTATGCTCATTTGAATATATAATATTTGAATAATTTTTTTATCCTTATATTTAAATTTTCTCTATTTAATCACATATCACATACCCTTTTCGATAAAGCATTTAGCAGAGAAATGGAATAGTTTCTATAATCTAGAAAGGAAAAAATTTTTAAACCCCTTCCTAAATGTTAAATTTTTCAAATTTAATTTAAAAATGGTCTATGCAAAGAAAAAAAACCCCCCCCCCAAAGGCCCAAATGATCTTTGAAATAAAAAAATTACCGCGACCAAAAACTATAAATTTCCCGCCCACAAGTGACCTTAGAAAAAAAAAATTACCGCGAACAAAAATATTTAAAATTTCCCGTACAAGGGGATCTTAGAAATTTAAAAAATTACCGGAAAACAAAATATAAATTCCTGCCACAAGGACTTAGAAATAAAACATTACCGTGAAAAAATTTTTAAAAATTTCCCGCCACAAGTGACCTTAGGAAAAAAAAAAACATTTTCCGGACAAACTATAAATTCCTGCACAAGTGTTTAGAAATAAAAACCCTGACCCGACACAAATTTAAAATTTCCTCCGGGAAGTGACCTTAGAAAAAAAAACATTACCTGGACACCAAAAAAATAAATTCCTGCCACAAGTGGGCCTTAGAAATAAAAAAATTCCGCGACAAAAAACTATAAAAATTTCCGCAAAGTGACCCTTTGAAAAAAAAAACATTTCCCGACAAACTAAAAAATTCCTGGACAAAGTGACTTTGAAATAAAACATTACCGCGCCCCAAAAATATAAAATTTCCCGCACAAGTGACCTTAGAAATAAAACATTACCCGAAAAAACTATAAATTCCCGCGGGGCAAGTGACTTTGAAAAAAAAAAACATTTTCCGTGACAAAAACTATAAAAATTCCCGCACAAGTGACCTTAAAAAAATAAAACATTACCGGCGACAAACTTTTAAAAATTCCTGCGACAAGTGATCTTTGAAAAAAAAACATTACCGGACACAAATATAAATTCCTGCTTTCAAGTGACCTTAGAAAAAAAAAAAACATTTTCCGGACACAACATAAATTCCTTCACAAGTGACTTTGAAATAAAAAATTTTTCCGTGAACCCAAAAAAAAAAATTCCTGCGACAAGTGATCTTTAGAAATAAAAAAATTACCCCTGAAAAAACTATAAATTCCCGCCACAAGGACCTTAGAAAAAAAAAAAACATTAAACCCCGGGCAAAACATAAATTCCTTTCCACAAGTGACCTTAGAAATAAAACAATTTCCCTGACACAACTATAAATTCCTCACAAGTGAACTTTGAAAAAAAAAACATTACCCCGAAAAAAATATAAATTTTTGCACAAGTGAATTAGAAATAAAACATTACCCGACAAAAAACTAAAAAAATTTCCCGCGGGCAAGTGACCTTAGAAAATAAAAAAGTACCCCCCCACAAATTTTAAATTTTCCCGCGACAATTTACATTTAAAAAAATAAAAAAAATTACCCCGGGCACAACTAAAATTCCGCGGGCAAAATGACCTTAGAAATAAAAACATTACCCGGGGCACAACTATAAATTCCGGGGACAAGTGACCTTGAAATAAACATACCCCCGGGGCAAACTATAAATTCCCGCTACAAATTTACTTAGAAATAAAACAATTTCCTGACACAACTATAAATTCCCGCACAAGGACCTTAGAAAAAAAACATTACCGTGACACAAAATATAAAATTTTCCCGCGACAAATGAACCCCTTTGAAATAAAAAAAATTTTCCGGACACAACTATAAATTCCTGCGACAAAATGACCTTAGAAAATTAAAAAAAATTTCCCTGACACAACTATAAATTTTGCACAAGTGACCTTAGAAAAAAAAACTTTTCCCTGACACAAAAATATAAATTTCCCGGAAAAAGTGACCTTAAAAAATTTAAAAAAACCCCGGAAAAAACAACTTAAAAACCCCGCGCCCAAATGACTTTGAAAAATAAAAAATTACCCTGGAAAACAAAATAAAATTCCTGCGACAAGTGGGTCTTAGAAAAAAAAAACATTTTCCGGACACAAAATATAAAATTCCTGCACAAGGTATTAGAAATAAAAAAAATTTTTCCTGACACAAAAATAAATTTCCCGCCCACAAGGACCTTTGAAAATAAAACAATTAACCCCGGGCACAAAATATAAATTTCCCCGCACAAGTGACATTTGAAAAAAACATTTCCCGACCAAAACTATAAATTCCTGTACAAATGACTTTGAAATAAAAACATTAAATGACACCCCAAATATAAAACCTGCACAAGTGGGCCTTAGAAATTAAAAAATTACCGGACCCCCAAAAATATAAATCCGCGACAAGTTTACCTTAGAAATAAAACATTTCCCGGGAAAAACTATAAATTCCGGGTACCAAAATGATCTTTGAAAAAAACATTACCGGACACAACTATTTAAAATTTCCCGCTACAAGTGCCCTTTGGGAAAAAAAACATTTCCCCGGGCACAAATATAAATTTCCCGCTACAAAGGGGCCTTAGAAATTTAAAAAATTCCCTGACACAACTTAAAAATTTCCCGTACAATTTTACATTTTAAAAAGGGGGGGGGGGGAAAAAAAAAAAAAAAAAAAAAAAAAATTAAAATTTTAAAAATAAAACATACCGGGACACAAAAATTTTAAATTCCTTCACAAGGAAAATTAGAAAAAAAAAAAAACATTTTCCCCGGCCCCAAATAAATTCCTGCTACAAGTGACCCTTTGAATAAAACATTACCCCGGGCACCCCCCTTTTAAATTCCTGCACCCAAATGACCTTAGAAATAAAACATTACCGTGACACAACTATAAATTCCGGGGACAAGTGACCCTTTGAAATAAAAAATTTCCCTGAAAAAAACCCAAAAAATTCCCCCGACAAATGACCTTTGAATAAAAAAATTACCGGACAAACTATAAAATTTTGCGACAAAATGACTTAGGAAAAAAAAAAAAATTTTCCGTGACACAACTATAAATTCCTGCCAAGGACCTTTGAAATAAAACATTACCCTGACCCCAACTATAAATTCCTCGGACAATGACCTTAGAAAAAAACATACCCTCCCCCCCCAACAATAAAAATTCCCGCAAAAAAGTGACTTAGAAATAAAAAAATTACCGGACCCCAAAATAAAATTCCTGCGACAAGTGGGCTTAAAAAATAAAACATTACCGGGAACCCCAACTATAAATTCCCGCGACAAGTTGGGCCTTAGAAATAAAAAAATTTACCGTGACACAAAATATAAATTTCCCGCGAAAAAAGGGGAAAATTAGAAAAAAAAACATTTTCCGTTTACACAACTTAAAAATTCCCGCGACAAGTGACCTTAGGAAAAAAAAACCCTTACCGGGGCAAACTATAAATTCCGGGGACAAGTGGGCCTTTGAAATTTAAAAAAATTTCCCCGGGCAAAAAACCCATAAATTCCCGCGACAAGTGCCCTTTGAAAAAAAAAACATTTTCCCACAAAAACTATAAATTCCGCGGGCAAGTGACCTTAGAAATAAAACATTTTCCGGACACAACTAAAAAATTCCTGCACAAGTGGGCTTAAAAAAAAAAACATTACCCTGACCCCAACATAAATTCTGCGACAAAATGGGCCTTTGAAATAAAAAAATTTCCGTGGGCACAACTATAAAAACCCGTACAAGTGACATTAGGGAAAAAAAACATTACCGACAAAAAAAAAATTTTAAAAACCTGGACAAGTGACATTAGAAATAAAAAATTACCGTGACACAAAAATTTAAATTTTCCTTTCGACAAGTGACCCCAAAAAAAAAAAATTACCGCGACACAAATATAAACCGCACAAGTACATTAGAAATAAAACATACCCGGGAAAAAATATAAATTCCTTTCGACAAGTGACCCTTTGAAATAAAAAAATTACCGGACACAACTTTTTTAAATTTCCCGCACAAGGCCTTAGAAATAAAAAAAATTTCCCCGGGCCCCAACCATAAATTCCCGCGACAAGTTTACCTTAAAAAAATAAAAAAATTACCCCTTTAAACAACTAAAATTTTTGGGGGACAAAAGGGCCTTAGAAATAAAAAATTTTTCCCGACACAACTATAAATTTTCCCGGCAAAGGGGACTTAGAAATAAAACATTCCTTGGGCAAAACTAAAATTCCTGCGACAAGGACCCTTAAAAAAAACCTTCCGGACAAAAAACTATAAATTCCGGGGGACCCAAATTTACCTTTGAAAAAAAACATACCCCGGGGAAAAAACCCTTTTAAATTTTCACAAATGTTTTTTTTAAATAAAAATTGTGGCAAAATTTTTTTTTTGCTACAATTTTTTTTAAATTTTAAAAAAAATTTCCCCAGGAAAAATTAAAATTTTGCACAATGTTTTTTTCAAAATCAAAAATTCCGGAAAATTTTAAATTTTTACAAGGGGCCCTTTAAGGGAAATAAAAATTTTAAACCTTTTCCAAATTTTGGTTTTCCGCGGAAAAAGGGGACTTTAGAAATTTAAAATTTTACCCCGGA
>JACEEZ010006697.1:0-22883 GCA_016584305.1 Chionoecetes opilio
AAAAATACTTAATAACAAGTGTCAGACTAACTCAACAAAATTTGTTCCCAGTGTTCCATCACCACACACCCATTCACTCACCCATTACCCTCACCCCCATCTATTCCCTCACCCATCCCCATCACCCCCACCCATTCACTCACCATCACCCACACCCATTACCCATCACCCTACATCAAGGTTTCCTCAATTCTCGCAACCCACTTTTTTTCACATTCTCGCTAATAGGCTGCTAAAAAAAAAAAAAAAAAAAAGTGATCGAATCATCTCATAAATGGGCTTAAAACCTTCCCCTGCTCGAGCCGGTTCCAAAAATGTGCCATATGAGTTGATACCGCAACAGGGGGTGGCACCTGGAGCGGACACACACACACACACACACACACACACACACACACACACTTTCGCTTATATTATTATAGATCACCACCACACTCCCATTCACTCACCCCCCATCTATTCCCTCACCCATCACCCATCACCCCCCACCCATCACCCCACACCCATTACCCATCACCCCACCCATTACCCATCACCCTAACCCTACATCAAGGTTTCCTCAATTCTCGCAACCCACTTTTTTTTCACAATTCTCGCTAATAGGCTGCTAAAAAAAAAGAAGAAAAAAAGTGATCGGATCATCTCATAAATGGGCTTAAAACCTTCCCCTGCTCGAGCCGGTTCCAAAAATCTGCCATATGAGGGATTCCGCCACAGGGGGCGGCACCTGGAGCGGACCACACCACACACACACACCACACACCACACACACACACTTTCGCTTATATTATTATAGATGTGAATAAATAAACTTGAGAAATGAATATTTGTATTGTCTCGAAAAATCAACTACCCTGTGCGACCCCTAAATCTTGAAACTTCACATGAAACTTTTTGTGCTTTGTTTCTTGCCATCCTCACAATAATTCATGGTGCCGTAAGAGATTTCAAACTTTCATTTTTGAACCACCCTAATATATATATATATATATATATATATATATATATATATATATATATATATATATATATATATATAATATATATATATATATATATATATATATATATATTTGCATGTCATATATATTTGTTGTCATATTCAGTCGGAATGTTCTTGTTGTGGTGAATCGGGAAGGTAAAGGTAAAGATGGGTCATACGCTAAGCTGCGCGTGGGCCTCGGTGCTCATTCCGTCGCATTAGCCCTGACCCTGTGATGGGTGACAACCCGCTACCCCGGAAGCATATTGCCGTTCTCTGGAATAGTATGTGGTATGGGGGATGTCTGTAGCCAATCACCGTTGTTCAGCTCGTGACGTCACATAGGGGTTGAGCTTGAGAGAGTACGATGCGATTAGGAATTCCCTTGGTAATAAGCCAGTGATCTTGATTATCTCATATGTTTTGCATACTAGTACCCTGAGCATCACACCCAAATTGAAGTTGATAGGTAATAATTGTTAGCATTATTTTTTCTTTACTATTTGTTTAGTTTTCTATGTATATCCCTTTACTATCTTTGCACCTACCTTTACCTCTCTTCCACAGAATATACTTTATATATCCTTCTAAACAACGCATCCAGATTATTTTTTGGAAGTAGCCTTTCATTAAGTTGTTGTTACCTTCTTGGTGTCACTAATAGTTCGAGTTCACTAATAGTTCGGTTTGGTAATCCTTGTTCCTTTGGGGTTCAGAAAAGAAAAAAAAGCTTGCATGAGGTGTGCGCTCGTGTTGGGCTGTAGGCATGACGAGAAAAATTTTTTTTGCACTCTTATCAGTAAAAATAAATTAGCCAGTATATCCTCGCACATGGCAATGTGCCCCCGGGGCTGCGTATTTCATAAACTACCGAAAAAGCCTAACATTTTTAAAACGGGCTGATAGTTAACAACAAAATCGCTCCGCCGCTGTGCAAAGGTTACGAGGGCAGTAAACTACTAAACCTGCTCCGGTGGAAGTGTTTGTTAGTGACAGGGAAGCGAATAAAAAAAGGAGGAGAGGGGGGTGGGGCCTGAAGTATTGCGTCCGCTTCGCATTACATACACGAGGACATCATATTTCCAAAAAATTTTTGCTTAACACCTCCCTGTGTTTCGGTGCTATCGTCAGCCCCGGGTGGGTTTATTTCAGCGCAAAGTTTAGAAAATTCCCACTTAACAGACTAGAAACAACAAACTAGTATTGAATCAAAGTAAATACTGCCTTCGACCCAAAAGCTGCAAAAATAATTTTTAGTAAAAATTGCTAGTAAAATTTAATTTCCCAAATTTTAAATTTTAAATTTTACTGCAATTATTTGATGTGATTACTTTATCTCGGTTTTTTTAAAAAGTTATTTTTTTATTTAATTTAGGCCTCACAAAGAAGAAAAGTAATCACGAGAAAAGAAATATTTATATATATATTATATATATTTTAACATCCCTTTAAACTTAACCTAGCTAATACTTCGTCCCGAAAATTTGACCCTTTAATTTAACAAACACCAATTAAGAACCCCTTTAAATTTGCACATGAATTAAAAAAATTAACGTAAAAAACGCGGTAAGGGAAGTTTTGCACCCAAATCATATTTACAAATTTTCCATTAGAGAGATATTAAAAATTCACGAAATTTATTTAAAAAAGCTACCTTTTTTTTAATTTACACAAAAAACAATTCTCTGATTTAAAAACGTTAGCTTAAAGACCCCCCTTTTTTTTTAACAAAAAATTTTAGCCCAAAACTGAGGGTGTTTCCAGGGTCTTTGCCGGGGCCTTCATTTGTAAGCTTTTTTGTCACCGGGGACTTTGGGGCCTTTAAAACGCCTAAATTTTTTAAAAACCTTTTATTATAAAATATGTGCGACACTTTTTTTTTTTTAAAAATCCGAGCCTTTCCCCTTATTTTGAAGTCCCTTAATTCTCAGACCCAAATTTAAAGTCCTAAAAATTTGAAAAAAAAAATCATCACTCCCATTTTAGAATCCTAGTTACTCAAAAAATAATTCCCTTACCACCTCAGTCTATAAAAAACCCTACTTTAAAGGTTTAAACCAATATGTTTCTTTTACCCTAACCTTTTTAAATCAATATTAAGCCCCTCTACCAAGTGCTTATTTCTCATCTAATGGTTTTCCTTTGTAATAGATAAAAATTCCTTACCTTTTTTTTCCAAAACAAGGCTCCCCCCTAAAATTTAAATTGAAACCAATCATCTCAAAGTTCTTAGAAAAAAAAGTTAAACCCAGAGTCGAACAAACCCCCGAACCCATATTGCCCACACATTTTTAAAAAACCTCCCATTTTGGCCATTCTTTACACCATTGGGAAAAAAAATAAATGACCCTTTAAGTACATTTTTCCTAACTCAAAATTTAAATTTTTTTTTACTATTCTTTACCTAGAACTCATTTAAATAAAAAGATCTATCCCTAAACCCTTATTTCTAAAAAATTTTTATGAAATAAAATGTTCTAGCTGTAAAGCTAGATACGTCGGCGAGACGACAAGGGAAACTAACCCTTAGGTTTCTGAGCTAAAGGGTTTTGAGTACTGGTCGACCCATTTTTTCACCCTTCGCAAACTGCAACCGCTCACACTCCATGATTTAGATCACCCTTTTTCTATGAAGATTTAGTATCCCTTTCCAAACAACACCCCAGTGAACTAAAATTTTTAGAAGCTATACAATCAACCTTTTCCCCCCGATCTTAATAACCCAAATCATTTCACAACAACTACATATACTCAAATGACTACCACTGTTTCGATTTCCCGACTCTCGGTTTCACGCCCACACAAGCTGAAATGTCCCCACAAAAAACCCGTGTTTTATTTTAGCCTCTACCAACTCAGCAGATACCCCAAGGTCCGTTTAAGTACAAATTATATTTTTTTTATTAGTAATTTTTGAAAATAAGGGAAATTTTTTGTTTCTTAGAATTAATTTTTTAGATGTTCGCTTTTTTTGCATTTCAATATTTAAATTTTAATTTTTTGCTGATGATGCCAAATGCCTTTGGGGAAAAGTTGCATAAACAACCCCAAAATATACCCAGTGTCTCTGTACCTGAAAATTTATGATATATATATATATTATTATATATATATATATATATATAATATAATATATATATATATATATATTATATATTTAATATATATATTATTATATTATATTTTAATATATAAAAATATATATATTTTATTTTAAATAAAAAAAGTAAAAATTAGTTATTTATAAAAATTTGTATGTGATGAAAAAATTAAACAATCAAAAATGTGTTAATTTTCCAAAATTATATTTTTTCACATGGCTATTTAAACAATAACATGTGGAAGGAAATTTAATCACTAGAATTTTCTGTGCAAAAAGGGAGTAATTTAAAGCAATTTTATTGGGGGTGTCCTCAAAGCTGTATATCGCACCAAAACGTGAAATCAGCGTCGTAGCAAATATAAAACCTCTTAAAGCGAAGCCCGGGACCAAGGGGTGGGGCGTCCAGGAGGGCCCGAGAAGGGAAACAGGGTGTGGCCCGAGCCTTTAACCCGTCCAAATGGAGAATGGTAGGGGGGGGGTGTCGTCAAAAAACCACCACGCCCCGTCCTTCCAGTTCCACTTGGGCCAAGTTTTTCTTCACGTCCTTTTTTTAGCTCAGTTTAACCAGTAGGTGACAAGAAAACCACAGCAGGTTGAAAAGGGGTATATACGCCCTTTCTTTGGCAAAAAGGGAAAGTGTCATCTGTCACTTAGGGGTTTTTTTCCTGAAAAATGGAAGCTTCAAGTTGTTCAGCCGAAGTTAAACTCAATTTCAACGAAAGACTTTTTTTAAATGTGGGGGTAAAAAATTTGCCTGGATGGTTTTGGATATGGTATCGAAAATGTGGAGAAGAGTGGTCGACCCAGAGGAGGGTCAAAGGGGTGTGGCCGAAGGTCGGATCGGTACATTTTATGCCATAATTTTTCGGGCCCCAAACATTTTGCTTTTTTTTACCCCGAGTACCCCCCTTTTCTCGTTTTCTCAAAATTTTGCTAAGTGTCTCGCGTTCCCCAAGTTTGTTTTACCTAAAAAAGTAGTGACGTAACTGGGTTTAATTTTTACGTAATTTTCCCCGGATATTTTATCCCCCCGCTGCCCCAAAAGTTACCCTCTTGATTCGCTTATAGTTTGAGATGTCAAAAAATAATACTACCCTTGATGGTGGGTTTTGGGGTTAGTCTTGGGGCCCAGCGGTTAGGTAGTACCCCCAGGTTTAGGCAAAAGAAATTTTTAAATAAAAAAAAATGTATCTTCACGAAATTTAATATTTCCCCGGGGGCAGAGCAGCAATTTCCAGTGAAATTTGCAAGTTTTGGCCCCCCCCCCCAAAACGTTTTTTTTTTTTTTTTTAATTTTATTTGGATTTTGTCTAGATAAAAAAATTTTGGGGGGTGGCCCCCTTGTCAACCGGGTTTGGGTTTTTTCAGAACCAAGATGGCCGCCAAGATGACCGCCTATATAATCAATATAAATTTGGCTGTAACCCTGTTCTAAGTAAGCAAAGGGTAAAAATTGGGGTCAAAAAATATGTTTTTGAGACCAAGGAAATAATTTTGGTTTTTGGATCGTTTGGGGGCCACTTGATGGCATAAATCCAATATGGGCCCCCAAAAAAAACATGTAAAAAGCCAAAATCACACAAAATCGCACCCAAAATTTTAACATTACATTTCGGTTTAGGGTCTGAGTGAGCGTGTTGGCTGAAACAGGAGGCCCCAAGGATGCCCAGGAATGCTTCTTCAGGACTGTTTACCAACTGTGGGGTTGGGAAGTTGATACAGTCTTCACGAATCGACACAATATTGGCAGCTAGTAACCTTCGCCAAGATGATATCAGACTACGAAAAGAACTATCTGATGGATCATCTACTGTTAGATGTCACAAAAATTGCGTATCTAAGTATGTAACATCCTTCCACTCTCAATAAATTGGGCAAGCGTATGCCAAAGGAAGAGACAAATGAAGACTCCAACGCTGGGCCTAAGCGATTGCGTTCCAGTATCGGTGGTGATGTCTTTGACTTTCAGAAGCACTGTTTGTTCTGCCATGACGGGTCCATCAGCTCGAACGGAAAACTCCACTGCGGCTCGGGACGCAGTACTTAAGAACTCAGCCAATAAGAAACAGCTCAACACACTGCTTTGCGATGCGATCCTGAGTGATGATAACTTCCTGCAGCATGCGACATAGAACCACCAGTTGGTGGTTACTGGGGAAAACGACATGCCCACACAGGTATCGAAGGGTCGTAAGTCGCCTCGTCTGGACCTAGCATCAACACATGAAGAAGCTGACATACTTATCACTCAACAGGCCATCCACCTTGCATAAGAAGATCCAGAATCACACGTGCGGGTCGTGTGTGACGACACAGACGTGTTCGCGTTACTTGCTTACTACTACTTGAGTGAGAAGCTCCAGTCATCATTGACGATGCACTCTCCAATCATGGGTCGGTCGTGCATTGACGTGAAGGAAACCGCCCGTAAACATTCAGCAATCGTACCCGAGCTCTTGGCGCTTCATGCTCTAACTGGCTGTGATTCAGTTGCTGCGACTTATGGAATTGGGAAAACAAAAGTAATCGCTGTGGCTCGAAAAGGCTACACTCTGGATTAACTTGGTAAACCCTTGGCAAATATCGTTGAAGTCACCGAACAAGCAACAGCTTTCATGGGTGCGTGCTATGGCATTACAACTCCCACCTCTTCGATGACCAAGATCCGCCAGAAGCTATGGGCACAGCAGACTGGCAAATCGACAGCAGCACCGAAGCTGTGTAGTTTGCCCCCAACTACAGAAGCGTTTGAGCAGAACGTTCGTAGAACACACCACCAAGTCGCTCACTGGTACAGTGCCCTGAGTGGGGATCCACTAACTCTCGCTGCAGTGGAACACGGGTGGGAAGCTGATGACACTAACAAGTGTCTCATCCCTCGAAATATGGAGGACGGTGTATCCTACGCCCCGGAACACATTCTCAAGCTGGTCAGATGTGGCTGCACATCTGAGCGAGCATGTAGAGGTGGGAAATGTGGCTGTATGGGGCGCCAACTTCCATGCACGATGTTCTGCACCTGCATGTGGTGGTACTGCCTGTTCCAATCCATTCAACATCACTGAGAGTGCAACAGATCATGCCGATATCCCTGATGACAGCGATGAGGCAAACGACCGAGCAATGGATGTCGACGATGAGGACGATGAATAGTTCCTAGATAAAAGATATTTGGTCCATTGGGGCATTAATTTAGCTTCATTTATTAGAGTATAACATGTGTTAATATGTTATTGATATAACGTTGAAACTTTTGGGGCCCAACGTGAAGATGCCAAAATTGTTGCTTATTATTGTATTATTGGTATTTATACAACATATCATTATTTATATAATTATTATTATTATTATTATTATCGGTAGTATCATATACCTTACATGTATTCCTATTTTTTAGTCACGCCAATGTCATTTTTTGAGAGATGTAATTATTACAATAAATGTTGTCCGATTCTAAATAGATTTGTTTTTCTTATTTTGCTTGCTATCATAATCAATATTGCTTGTAACTGGCAAATGACCATCCCTATTCACCTCACCTTCTTCGCCATTCACCTCAATCAATTATATGTTTTTAAAAAGGGCACATATATATACAGACCTTTATAATTCAACTGCATGTCAGTCTAAGACAAAAGGTCGTGTCCTAAATTTTTGGGTTTAAGACATCTGGTAAAGGCTAACCTTTCGGTGCTCTCTGCGTATGTCATACGAACGGTTGGTAGCACTGCCATAAGTGCTTCGTCTCACCACAACTCATGTCATATTATTTTTCGTATCCTCACGAGTAATTGTTTTAGGATTCATTACCAGGAGTGTTAAAGTAGAAGTGCTGAGGTATTATAAAGCAGTGGTTGATCCTGGGGTTCGGTGAGCCAGTCTCGGGGTTCCCGGCTGAGGCCCTCCGAAACACATTGAAAATTTGCTATTTTGTAAACTCCCTCAGGTGTTGAGGCTCGCTTCGCTCAACCCTCCCCCCCTTTAAAAACAATCCTGGATTCACCCCGTATTCCCCTTTCTTTTTAAAGACCTATATACGTCACTGCTTCAGAGGCCTTCCTTCCTTATTTCATATTATTATCCAAATATACTCTTACTCGATATACATCCCATCTACCCTGGTAACGTTCTTCCTAACCTTCAAATCTTGGTGAAATCGTTCACCTTGCTCGTCGCTAGCAGCACCCAAGATTTTCCGGAAAGTTGGCAAGATGGCTATGCAAAAAATGTACTTTAATACTCATGTTGCAACCAAGCGCTTTGTAGCTCCCCAAATAGTTTCTAACAATTTCTGTGCAATCATTTCGCACGTGTATTTCCCAAAGAAAGTTCTTGACGACGTCTTTGAATGATAGCCAAGCATTCTTTTCAAGGTCCTGACATAGTACCGTGAAATTTTTCATCTTTTGATGAGCTGCCCGAATTTGGGGACCATCAAACACCCGGCCTTGTTTTTTCAATTGACAGTCCAGGAAATCCCAAAGATGATGTACTTCAAACAGTCGCCATCAGTTGACAATGCTTTTACAAATGTTTTCATGAGCCCTTTATTTTATGGGGCAGAGGTGGGAATTTTTATTTTCTTCCTGTCAACAAGTGGCTCATGTTAAATGTTGGGGATCTCCAGGTTTAAGATCAGATCTCGGAGGCCAATTCGTCTGAACCCAATGCTTCTCTCGAGCTCTGCTATCCCACATACAGAGAAAGCAGGATACTTTGTGTATCCACGTTGTTGACCAAGAAGGAAGGCACCATTTTAAGGTCAAAACGATGATCCAATTGTTTTTTGTCATATTGCAATAACTCAATGACTCTCTTTACATCTCCATGTTCTTCACGAAGACAGACCGATGCCCAATAGGAACTGCGGCCAAACAAATTGCCATTGTGTAGAAGGACACACTTCAAGCTCCGCTTTGAGCTATCAATAAACAATCGCCATTCATTTGGATTGTAGATTGAAAGCCCTAATTCCCTTCAGTAAACCAGGAATGTTGGCAAAACACAAAAACCCCTGGCACTTCGAAAGTACTGGCAGAAATGTACTTTCCTGGTTGAAAGTAATCCTTCACTCCTTGTTCAAGTATGTTTTTTCGTTCAGTCTGGGGTGTAGATTTCTGAAGCTTTTTGGATAGGCCCAAATCCCGTGCTAAATCATTCAAATCGTCTGATTCAAATAGAACCTTCTACCCTACGAACTGAATCCCCGTGATGTCAAAATCTGCATTTTGCTGTCACTGCGTTCTTCACATCACTCAATCTTCTAGAGGAGGTAGTGTTTCGAAAACTGGCACTGGAATTTCAGTGAATGAGCATTGGTCTTATGCTGCCGGTGATAGGATATTCTATTTTACTTTTATTTTCTTGTTAATCCTGATGTTCTCACTAAACAAAGTAACAGTCTGTGGAATGACTTTTTGCTCTCGCCAAACCTGGGATACCAATCAACTTTTCACGTGTTCCTTTGGGCCACATCCGTAATCCTCGACACACTGCTTGCAACTTTTTTGAGGGCCCATAGCTTTCTGATCACCGAGGTTCACTTTAAAATATGCGAATATGCTTTTTGACAATACCCCCTGATGCTTCCCTCTGACTTGGAATGGGGAAACTACCACAAAATAGCGAGGAGTCGGTTGTTTAGGCATTTACGACGAGACTAGCAGGAGCACATGATCTAACAAAAGAAAAATATCCTATGGAAATAAAACACTACTGGAATAGTTACAAGCCCTTTTAAAACAAAAAAAACCGCATAAAACGAAATAGAATTTCAATGGGATGGTTACAAGGTTAAGAGAAAGCCATTAAAAAACCTCCTAAACCTATATCCTACTTTCTGTTTGCAGATATTGTAGTCTGACCTATGGAGCTGCAAACAAATTCACCGCACTGTCTCAATTGAAATGCCAAACAAGGCCCAAAAGCTTCTCGATGAGTCAAATCGTAATCAGCTGGCAAGTTTTACTACACTTTCACAAGTGGGAATTTTGCTTATCTGGAGGGTAACGTGGATAAAAAACTTGACGTGCTGGAAAAAAACTGGGCTACAGTTTGGAATCAGCTGCCAATTTTAGTTACATAAGCTCAAAAATCTAGCTCAACAATTTTTTTTTCTTCAAATTGTTCCCAGTTTAATTTCGGGTAATCGGGTAATATACCCATTTCATGATTTTTATTTATTTAGTTAACGCTAAATTTTTGCATAGTTCTAATTCTTTTTCAGAAAAGGAAATAATAATCAATGGAAAGCTAATTAAATTCGGCTTCTATTGATATTCTCCATGTAAAAAGTTTTTGCACAAAATTTAAATAGCGAAAGTTTAAGTAAATGCAAATTTTTTGAAAGTCTCATAATGGCATTTCTTTAGTGTATTTTACGGCTTTTTATTTGATAATTTTGGAAAAACATTTCGAAGATAACAGTAAAATTTTTTATACTGATAAACATAATTAGGTAGGGAAATACCCGATTTCAAGGCTCTCTGCCGTATGTCTACGAACGGTTGGTAGCACTGCCATAGTGCTTCGATCTCACCACAACTCTGTCATATTAGTTCGTATCCTCAACGAGTAATTGTTTTAGGATTCATTACCAGGAGTGTTAAAAGTAGAAGTGCTGAGGTAATTAAAGCAGTGGTTGATCCTGGGTTCGGTGAGCCATCCTCAGGGGTTCGGCTGAGCCCTCCGAAACACATTGCAATTTTGCTATTATTGTAACTCCCTCAGGTGTTGAGGCTCGCTTCGCTCCAACCCCTCCCCCCCTTTATAACAATCCTGGATTCACCCCCGTATTCCCCTTTCTTTTTAAGACCTATATACTCACTGCTTCAGAGGCCTTCCTTCCTTATTTCATATTATTATCCAATATACTCTTACTCGATATACATCCCATCTACCCTGGTAACGTTCTTCCATAACCTTCAAATCTTGGTGAAATCGTTCACCTTGCTCGTCGCTAGCAGCACCAAGTTTTTCCGGAAAGTTTGGCAAGATGGCTATGCAAAAATGTACTTTAATACTCATGTTGCAACCAAGCGCTTTGTAGCTCTCCAATAGTTTCTGAACATATTCTGTGCAATCACTTGCACGTGTATTTCCAAGAAAGTGTCTTGACGACGTCCTTTGAATGATAGCCAAGCATTCTTTCAAGGTCTGACATAGTACCGTATGAAATGTTCATCTTTGATGAGCTGTCAGATTTGTGGACCATCAAACACACCGCCTTGATTTTTTCAATTGACAGTCCAGGAAATGCCAAGAATGATACTTCAAACAGTCGCCATCAGTTGACAATGCTTTTACAAATGTGTTTCATGAGACCTAGTTTTATGTGCAGAGGTGGGAATATTATTTTCTTCCTGTCAACAAAGTGGCTCATGTACAATGTTATGGATCTCAGGTTTAAGAACAGATCTCGGAGGCCAATTCGTCTGAACACCAATGCTTCTCATCGCAGCTCTGCTATCCACATACAAGAAAAGCAGGGATACTTTGTGTATCCACGTTGTTGACCAAGAAGGAAGGACAACCATTTTAAGGTCAACACAGATGATCCAATTGTGTTTGTCATATTGCAATAACTCAATGACTCTCTTTACTCTCCATGTTCTTCACGAAAGACGACGATGCCCAATGGACTGCGCCAAACAAATTGCCATTGTGTAGAAGGACAACCTTCAAGCTTCCGCTTTGAGCTATCATAAACAATCGCCATTCATTTGGATTGTAGATTGAAAGCCTTAATTCCTTCAGTAAACCAGGAATGTTGGCAAAACACAAAACCGCTGGCACTTCGAAAGTACTGCAGAAATGTACTTTCTCTGGTTCGAAAGTATGATACCTTCACATCCTTGTTCAAGTATGTTTTTTCTCGTTCAGTCTTGATGCTAGTATTTCTGAAGCTTTTTTGGATAGGCCCAAATCACGTGCTAAATCATTCACTCGTGCTGATCAAACTACACTCGCTACGAACTGGAATCCTCGTGAATGTCAAAATCTGCATTATTGCTGTCACTGCGTTCTTCAACATCACTCAGATCTTCTAGAGGAGGTAGTTGTTCGAAAACTGGCACTGGAATTTCACTGAATGAGGCATTGGTCTTATAGCTGACGGTAGAGTAGGATATTCTATTTTACTTTTATTTTTCTTGTTAAATCCTGATGTTCTCACTAAACTAAAAATAACAGTCTGTGGAATGATCTTTTTGCTCTCGCCAAACCATGGCGATACCAATGCCAACTTTTCACGTGTTCCTTTGGTCCACATCCGTAATCTCTCGACACACTGCTGCTTGCACACTTTGTGAGGGGCCCATAGCTTGTCTTGATCACCGAGTTTCACTTTAAAATATGCGAAATATGCTTGTTTGACAAATACGCTGATGCTTGCCCTCTGACTTGGAATGGTGAAACTACCACATATATAGCAGAAGGAGTCAGGGTTGTTTAGGCATTTACGACGAGACGTAGCAGGAGCAGACATGATCTGAAACAAAGAATATATACCTATGTAAATAAAACACTAAGCTGGAATAGTTTACAAGCTTTAAAAACAAAAAAAACAGCATAAAACGAAATAGAAATTACAATGGTATGTTGTTACAAGGTTAAGAGAAAAGCCATAACAAATCCTCCTAATTCCTACTATCCTAGCTTTCTGTTTGCAGATATTGATAGTACTGACCTATTGGGAGCTGCACACACCTCTCACCGCACTGTCTCAATTGTAACTGCACAAACAAGTTGCCACATAGCTCTCGATGAGTCAAATCGTAATCAGCTGGCAAGTTTTACTACAGCTCACAAGTGGAATTTTGCTTATCTGGAGGGTAAGCTGTGGATAAAAAACTTGACGTGCTAGAAAAAAACTGACTACAGATTTGGAATCAGCATGCCAATTTTAGTCTACATAAGCTCAAAAATCTAGCTCAACAATTTTTTTTTCTTCAAATTGTTCCCCAGTGTAATTTCGGGTAATCGGGTAATATACCCGATTTCATGATGTTATTTATTTAGTTAACGCTAATTTATGCATAGTTCTAATTCATTTATCAGAAAAGGAAATATATCAATGGAAAGCTAATTAAATTCGGCTTCTATTGATATTCTCCATGTAAAAAGTTTTTGCACAAAATATTAAATAGCGAAAAGTTTAAGTACATGCATATTTCTTGAAAGTCTCATAATGGCATTTCTTTAGTGTATTTTACGGCTTTTTATTTGATAATATTATAGAACAAACATTTCCGAAGATAACAGTATATATTTTATACTGATAAACATATATTAGGTAGGAAATTACCCGATTTCATGATTTTTTATATTTAGTTAACGCTAATTTATGCATGCCGCTAATTCATTTATCACTAAACGAAATATATCAATGGAAAGCTAATTAAACTCCGCTTCTATCGATATTCTCCATGTAAAATGTTTGCGAGCAAAATATTAAATGGCGAAGAGTTTAAGTTAATGCATATTTCTTGAAAGTCTCATAGTGGCACTTTCTTTGTGTGTTTTACGGTTTTTTATTTGATAATATTATAGAACAAACATTTCCGAAGATAACAGTATATCTTTTATACTGATAAACATTATATTAGGTAGGTAAACTTGTACGGGGAGCGGAGCGGGTGGTATCCTTATGGTGTGACGTCACGGGCGATCCACCAGGCCTTGTCTCTCGGTGGTCTCGGTTTAACTCACTTGAGAGATATTTTCTGTGTTTTATTTATCACTAGCCGCAAAGCCGCCCTCCGGGCGGCCTTTTTGGCTAGCTCCTGCGGAGGGCTATTGGTAGGCCTTTGGCCCACCACCTGTGTTTGGTGGGCCTTCGGCCCACCAAACACAGACTCTCCAGATAGCCCCTTCTAACTTTCCTGAAATCATGGATGTAGAAATGTATGTATTAATGCCAACCCATTCACATCATAGCCCCTTCTAACTTTCCTGAAAGCAAAGCCCTCCCTCCGGGCGGCCTTTTTGGCTAGCTCCTGCGGAGGGCTATTGTGGCCTTTGCACACTCCACCACCTGTGTTTGGTGGGCCTTAGGCCCACCAAACACAGACTCTCCAGATAGACCCATTACCCACCACCTCGGCCCACCAAACACAGACTCTCCAGATAGCCCCTTCTAACTTTCCTGAAATGTATGTATTCCCCCCACCCATTCACTCACCCATTACCCATCACCCCCCACCCATTCACTCACCCATTACCCATCACCACACACCCATTCACTCACGCCCATTACCCATACACCACACACCCATTCACTCACTCCCATTACCCAACACCCCCCACCTATTCCCTCACCCATCACCCATCACCCCCCACCCATTCACTCATCCATCACCCCACACCCATTACCCATCACCCCACCCATTCACTCACCTTATTATCCATCACCCTACATCAAGGTTTCCTCAATTCTCGCAACCCACTTGTTTTTCTTCACAGTTCTCGCTAATAGGCTGCTAAAAAGAAAAAAAACAGTGATCGGATCATCCTATAAATGGGCTTAAAACCTTCCCCTGGTCAACCTGATTCCAAAACTGTGACATATGATGGGATTCCGCCACAGGGGGCGGCACCTATCGCGGACAGACAGACAGACACACACACACAACACACACACTTTCGCTTATATTATTATTGATAATTTATGTAGTTATTTTGTTAGGTTAGGTTATTTTGGGTTAGGTTAGGTTAGGGGGGAGAGTTCGCTATGATTTCAAAATAGGCTGAAGGCCTTGTTTTTTATATGTTTTGCATTTTATTACCCTCATTATCATACCCGAGTTTCAAGTGAATCGTCCAATAATTACTATTTAATTATCAATTTTTTTTTTTTAGTTTTTGCAAAAATTTATCCCCTCCGTCATTTTTATACGATTTTATATGACTTGCTCATCAAATACTATATAAAGGTAAAAGGTAAAGTTGGAGGCATACGCTATGCTGCGCGTGGCCATCGTGCTCATCTCGTGTCATTAACCCTTTGAGCCTGTGGTGGGTGAGAACCCGTTACCCCCGGCACACAGGGCTAGTGTAACATCCGGTTACCACAGTTACCTTTCCCAGGTTTCCCCAGGTATCCATGTATCCCGAACCCCGAAAGGGGGAATAACAGCTGGTTTGGCTGGTCACCGACTTGCCCTGCACCGGATTCGAACCAGGCCTGCAGATTCGTAGCCAGACACGCTAGCAACTACACCACGGAGGTGACTAATACTATATAACCTACCTATATAACTGTAAAAAAAGCCAGGAAAACTTGCTCATTTAGTCGAAAAAGATGCATGTGGAAATTCGCAAAGAGGAAACTCATCCCAATGAAATGCAAAAAAGATTCTTAATTAATTAAAGAAAAATGCTCCGACAGCTTTTATTTTAATGATTAACCTTTATGATTCAGCTTTATTTTATGATAAAGCCGCCCTCCGGGCGGACTTTTTGGCTAGCTCCTGCGGAGGGCTATTGTTGGCCTCGGCCCACCACCTGTGTTGTGGTGGGCCTTCGGCCCACCAACAACAGCTTTCTGGAGAGTGTGTACAACCAAACACAGACCCTCCATATAGCCCCTTTCTAACTTTCCTGAATCATGGATTTAGAAATGTATAACGCTTACCCATCACCCCCACCCATTACTCATCACCCCCTCACCCATCCTCACGCCATTACCCATCACCACACAACACCCATTCACGTCACCCATTTACCATCACCCCCAGCCTATTCCCTCCACCCATCACACATCACCCCCTACACATTTCACTCACCCATTACCCATCACCCCCACCTATTCACTCACGCGCATTAACCATCACCCTAAATCAAGGTTTCTCTCAATTCTCGCAACCCACATTTTTTTTTCACAATTCTCGCTAATAGGCTTCTAAAAAAGAAGAAAAAAAGTGATCGGATCATCTCATCAGTAGGCTTAAAAGGTTACCCCTGGGCGGCTGGTTCCAAACTTGTGCCATATGATGGTATTGGGCACGGGGGGCGGTTGTAGTCGGTCCAGGAGGTTTTGGTTATCCAGAAGGGTTTTTTTTCGGATGCCATGTAGGGGCGCCAGTAGGTACGATGATTACTTTTGAAATTTTCATCCGTCCGCGCGGAGAGAGCGAAACAGCTTGCTTCCGGCTCCTGTCTCACCCCAGCCGACCCCACGCCGGAGTTTTTCCGTGGCGGATTAATTCGCCTAGGATACTCTGGGTGGATTTTACCCACTCATCTTCATCATTTTATAAATTTTTTTTCCTCATCTTCACTGTCTTCTTAGTATTATCTTTTGGCGTCGTATTACCCAGTAATTGTGAATCTATCTAAGTCCCACTCGATGAGAGACGAATCTTCCTTGTAAATCAAGGAAGTGTAGCTTGCTTGTTACGGTTGCATGTATACAGGGCGTGGCGTTTCTGTCAGGAGCCTTAGCCTGCAACCCTCTGTCACCGGGCAGCGCGGTATCTCAACATGTACGGCAGCATGTTATTTCTCCGTCAGGAGTGCCGCCCTTCACGGTATAGCCACCTCAGTCACGGGGAAGCGAGACCAGCTTGAGCAAGCGGCCTCTCCTCAACCTGCCTGTTGTTTCTTCGTCAGGTGGCAGCCTGTCCCTCCACAATACGGTGTAATGCATCTCACCTATGGTGCGACATGATTGTTTCTCCCGTCAGAGCGCCTAGCTGCCATTCCTCAGTCAAAGGGCAGCTCGGCATATTTTCACCATGTAGCGACCTCATTTTGTTCTCTTAATTTATACATTAGTTACATTATAATACCTTCAGTTGTCACTCGCAACAGCGAAATATCGCAAAGACATGACCCATACTATTGTTAGTGGTAGTGATAGGTAATGTCCAATTGTGTTCATGTTGCATTGGTAGTCTGTGTGTAATAAATAGACGCGGGGCCGTAGGGCTTTCAGCTTATGTCCTCGACACACGGCGTAATTGTGATGCTTCACAAAGATGCCTTCTTCTTTACTAGATGAAACCTCAATAGCTCCCTGCTGCTCCACCACCAGGGCTGCATGCTGCTTTCAACACTTACTATCCTTTGAAAGAAAAGAACATTAGAAATGCAAGCACAAATAGATATTACAACATCACATGACATTAGAAGGTGTTTCCTGATATGCTGGCAACTGACAAGGAAAACAATTGTTGAGTAGAGACTTAATACCCATTATTACCATTGACTGCTGATGGATTACTCATTACCTCAAAAAAAAAAATCGTTCGGGGAGCATTCCGTTAATGTGTCTCCCAGGATGAAGAAACACTACACCAACACAAAAATGGTTGATAAGAGGTATACCAGAGACACGATGCATAACATGCAAATCCGTAGAGGAGGAGAAGTTGCCATGAGCTATGCCACGTTGTGGCAAATCCGTAGGAGGATAATAGATTATATACATAAGGATGAACAGACACCATGGGACCCATCTGTCTATGAGGGTAATAGGAGAAAAACAACAGACATATGCTGATGGCCAAATGAGTGAAGAATACGGAGGTAGGCAGTGTCAATACATCTAACACGCTGATCATAAGAGAAATGATGAGGCAGAGACACTCTAACATGCAAAATTAAAGTGAGAATAAGGAGGAAAGATTCAATACCAGCAACGCAATCAGTTGATTGAGGAGTTTTTGGGGAGCTTACTAGATGAAATATTTACAGTCTGTTCATTGAGAACATTTGAGGACATTGTCTGTCGAGGACATTGAGATCTTGGAAAGTTTTTACATACTTTGGTAGCGCAGCACATAATGGACGCGGGTCATGTCAAAGAATCTTACGGACGGATTGGCATAAGCCACGGTGTTATGGAACTCGCTCAGCAGGAGTATTGACGTTGTCGGTAACGGTGTCGAGGTGATTCGTCCCCGGTAAAATGTCCGGATGACTCCGCCCCCGGGGTATTCAACCCTGAGAGGATTTGTCCCCGTGTCTTGTATTTTTTTACTGTTTACAAGCTCATTACTGCGCTGTATCATGTGCAGTATATATCCTCGAACGCTTAAAATCTAAAATATTCTACATCTTGAATTAATTTCAACAGTTTCATTAAGACCTCCTACAAAATACTTGTATATCTCCTCACACTGTACCCTTTTTTCACACACCGCTCTTACCTCGAATTAATTTTCTCGTAAAAGGTTCCATATACCTCGATGTTCTGGCACATTTTTCCCTTTTTTAGGGCATTGAATTCAATCTTCAATCGTAAAGGACCTCTTGTGTGCATGTGATACTATAATAACCTCTTGTAGCATACAGGCCCCATGAGGCTATTCTCGTGGTCGTGGTGGTATATGATTGATCAATTTATTCCTTAATGATGCCACTTTTGCCACTAGCACTTCTAGCCATTCCAGGCATCTAAGTTTCTATTGGGAAAGCTGTACTTGTGTTTACTCCTACCGTAGATAACACTAAAGTCGCCAGGACTGTTTTTTTCTATGTACAGCGTGTAAGTGGCGTTAATAACTTACTTTCTAACATCCATGTTTCAGGAAAGTTAGAAGGGGCTATCTGAAAGTCTGTCATTTGTGTCTGCATCGTGTCATAAGAGGATATGGCTAATACATGAATCAAATACAAAATATCAACAAGTAGCGACCAACAATAAGGTCGCCATCTAGGGTTTTAGTCTTTCTGATGTCTCCTCCCCGACGTCGTCGTCGCGCGAAAAAACAAAAAATTGCAAACTTTGAAATCGTATATACAGCAGATACAAGCATAAAACAACGCTAAACAGGGTAGATTATACAGTCATGATATAAACTACTAGTGTATTATCTTTAGTGGCACATACAAATTAGTAGCGATGCTATAATTCGTACTATTTGGCGCTGGTTATCTACGTACATGTTTCTTTTCTTAACTTTTCCTTGTTTCCCTTCAAATACCCCGACTTTTTCTTCTCTTACTAGCAGTTAATTCGTCAACTTCTTCAAGCCATTCATCTGTTAATACAATACTTGTTGTTAGGTTTTCCTCTCCCATTGTTCTTTTCAAAGGTTGGCATTGTCCTTTCCTCCTAGTTAAATATTTCAACTAGACCACCTCTTATTGCTAAACCTTTGTATTTTTTTCTTTTTTTTTACGTTCTTAATTTTGATGGGAAACCCACAAAAATTTTATTTAAACTTCAATAGTTTTTAGTACGAGTAGTTGGGAAGCTGCCGCTTGTTATCTTTTGTTCTTCATGCTGGCTGCGTGTCCAGGTAAAGGTGAGGTCAAAGTCACTGTATGCAATTGATCCTTCCCCGGTTCCTTCTGTGCCTCTCATGATCCTTTGCACTGATACCTCATAACCGATCAAAGGACATCTCTACTTTGTAGTTGACCAGACGATTTTTCATTATTGCCTCAAGTCAACCATTTCCACGCAACTCATTGTGCACAAAAAATGCTAATTGTTGATTTAAGAACAAATATGTTGATTTTAGAATATTAAATTCAAACAGGATTTTTGCTGTGATTTAGAACATTCTCTGTCAAATAGGGAATAGATTCGTAATTTCGTGACATACCTAATCAATAGCTAATTAGACAATTTTATGGACAAATAAAAATTACACAGTAGCATCTTTCAGTTTTACATCATTGAGAACTTAAAACTTTAGGTCTAGACACCATAGGAATTCTATAAGGCGGCTTAATAAGGAAGCATAATACGATGTGCTTAATTAGGGTCAATTATCGACATTGCTCAACAAATGCAAATTAGCATCCGGGCAGTTTCTGCATCCTTAGGATGTGTACATCATTCAAGCATAAACTTACTGTACTCAACAGTTCCAGGTTGCACTTAGGGGGGGGGGCATATAGGAACGGCTCCGTAGTCTAGACTCAATTTAAAGTGATAAGAAGTCAGCTAAGCAGATTTTTTTTTACTTCCACCACTAGCTGCTCACCATATAGCCTGGTGCTTTTGTGTGAGCATGATTTCCATTCTAAAAAAATAAGCTCAAGTTAATTATAGGCTATATAGTAGCTACTCTGAAATACATCTATAACCGTGACGACTTCAATACGAAGATTTCCCTCATAAAGAGGAGTAACACTATATAAACAAATGCAATCACTGAAAATTAAAACTAATTCATTTTAGAAAAGGGGAACAAACGGAAAGCCAGACCTGTCATGCCGCCACCTATAGCTACAAAATGTACTAGGTAGACAAGGAAGGCCAAATGTTAACAGCAAAGCTACCTACCTTTTTTACAACTTAGGATTTTCGTACGTAATTAGTATCTCCTCGAGTGCGCTATATCAATTCACATTACTGTGTAAACGAGACGCAAAAGATATACGAAAAAGCCAGTGAAGGTGACAAATAATGTATAAATAATGGAGACAAAATGAGGTCGCTACTGGTGAGATATGCCGAGCTGCCTCTTGACTGAGCATGGCAGCTAGGCTGCTTCCTGACGGAGAACAAATCATGTCGCTACATGGTGGATGCATTACACCGATATGTGGAGGGCCAGGCCTGCCACCTGACGAAGAACAACAGCAAGTTGAGAGAGGCCATGCTGCCTCAGCTTGGTCTCGCTTCCCCGTGCCTGAAGGTGTGTCAGCGGCCTCCTGACGGAGAAAATAACATGCTGCCGTTACATGTTGACTATACCGGGCGCTGCCCGGTGCCAAGGGTTGCAAGGCAAGGCCTCCTGACAGAACTCACCCCTGTAATACATGCAACGTAAACAAGCAAAGCTACACTTCGTTGATTTACAAGAAATTCGTCTCTCATCGAGTGGTGCTTATATATATTCACATTACTGGTTAATACGACGCAAAGATATCTTAGAAAGACAGTGAAAGATGAGAAAAAATTTATAAATGATGAAGTATGAGTTGGGTAATCCCCAGAGTAATCCTACGGCGAATTAATCCGCCACGGAATACTCCGGCCGTGGGGGGCCGCTGGGGTGAGCAGGAGGCCCGGAGCAAGCTGTTGCCTCTCCGCGCGCGGGATGAAATGGAAAAGTAATCATCGTACCTCGTGGCCTCCCTAAATAGTGGGCATCCGAAAACACAACCTCTGGATATACCAAACCTCCTGGACCGCTACAGCGGCACCCTATCGCGGACAGCCACAACACCCCAAACACATTTTCGCTTTTTTTATTATAGATTAAAAACCCCCCCAAATTTTCATTGTAATCATATTAAAAAAAAGGGCGATAGTATTATTTTTTTTTAACCCCTATTTTTTAAGAAAAAGCGTTTAAAGTTTTTTTTTCCCTTTTGTGTTAAAGTGGCATGAAACAGTTCAGTGCAAAAAAACGTTTTTTTTGGGTTTCATTAAGGCTCAAAAATCATTACTAATACCTGCCCTTTGATCTGCTTGCCCCCCCCATTAAAAAGGGATATATCTTTATTTTAAACTTTTACATATACTATACAAAATTAATAAGAATTTCGCCTTTTTCCTTTTGCACCACTTGCCATATTTTTTGGGCATGCATGCTTTTCGGGAAGCTCTCTGTATAAAAAAAGTTTTCCCAAAAAGTATGTGGAGGGTCGGGAGGGAGTACAGAGACCAGCAAAAATAAAGTCTTGGCATGTTTTGTTATCTCATTCTAACGTGCCCCCTCCGTCCTTTTTCCCATGCGGGAAAAGTTGCTAAATAGCGAAATGTTTTTTGTAGGACTATTATTCATATTTTGAATACAGGTTTATAAAACCTATACACAAAACCCCGCTCGGCGTCGTTTCACGCCCCCCGGTGGGGATTAAATTCCCCCCCAGGCCATTAACTTTTTCGGATTTTAACAAAAAATTTTCCTTAAAAACCCTTCCGGGTCAATATATTTGCCTAACCGTTAACTCAATTTCTAATCGTTTGACTTTTTTCCCCAAAAAAAACCCCTTTTTAAAAACTCTCTCCTTAAATCAAAAAATTTAATAAATTTAGCTTAAATAAAAAATACATATTTTAGCCCAGTGATCACGTAGGCTCCCCTCCCCAAAATAAAGCACAGCTTGGGGAAAGGGGATTTTCTCGACATCCCCCTAACCAACTATTCAAAAAACGGAAATTCCCCCGGGCACCATGGGTATGTAAAAATTTTCCCGGGTTTCTACAATTACCTTTCCCCCGGTTTCCCCCCGGGGGAAGGAAGGGATAGGGAACGGGAAGGTATGGTCCCAAAAAGACCCGGAGCCGGATGTTCGGTTTTACTTTGGGATTACAACTTGGCGATTGGGGAAATATCCGAAAATCCCAAAAATTAAACCGGTCTGGTAAATAAAACGCCGGCACATAAAAAAAAAACAAAGAAAATAAGAAAGCTACAAAAGGCCGTGGACCCCACATGAGGATTCCCGTTACTTAACTCTACCTATATCCACCTTCTTCCCCCTCCATAATTTTCCAATCCTTTTAAAGACCCCCCTAGACCCCCTTGACAACCAACGCTTAGTCATTCCAAACATTTTACCACCCTATTGTGAAAACCATTTTTCCCCAAATTTTCCTTTTTGAATCTACGCTTTTCACTTGAATCCGTTCTTCTTATTTTAACCGCTTACTAGCCGTAACACTTTTCCTACTCGCCTTTTGTATCCCTTTATCCACTCAAAAACTTCTATCAAACGCCCCCTTCTTAGCCTCATGATAAGGTAAATAAATAGTTTCAATCTCGTTCAAACTAAAAGTTACGCATCCCAGAATCATATTTTGGTCATCCTTTCTCTGCAAACCTGAAAAAATTTTTTTTTCCCCCCTGGAACCTTTTCGGAAAAAAAAAGGATTTACATAAAAAAATG
>JACEEZ010006698.1:0-13814 GCA_016584305.1 Chionoecetes opilio
AAAATTACGAAAAGTAACTGATTATACCCAATTAGTTAGTCGACAAGGATACTAAACAGGTCATAGCTATAAAATGTTGCTTATATTCACTAAAAATCGTCTAACGGTACCCAAATTACTATGAAAATTACGTTCTGGGCCTCAAGGGGTTAAGAATAACAACAATTATATTTCATCAAAGCAGAAGTCTCACTCATCACAGTCATCCTATGATTAGCGAAAACCACATCACATATCATGCATGATTATCCTTAATACAGACCTTCAGAATGTTTCGATTATTACCATCTTGTGAAGTGTGTGTGTTACTTAATCATGTCACCTGGGTTGACAGTATAGCGAGAAAAATAATATTGTTCATGTTTAAGACACAATGACACGCAGACACACAGTTCCTTCTCGTGTGTGTTAGCGACCACGTACCCTAAAACATCTTCTGGGAAAAAAATGTCTGCACCGTCGACCAAACTCTTTATGTTTAAGTTTGTGAGCGAAAGTATCTGCGACTATTCTAATATTTGAATAGTTAAAGAACAGTTCAGTAGGATGGGTTGCCTTAACTTTGGAGACGTAGAGGAAAAGATATTTTTTTTGCAAAGATCAGGAATATTGCACGTGTTTGTATTTTTCTGATTCTACGTACCCATTCCTTTAATTTCTTTATCTTAATCCTTCCGAGTATATTCTACTTACCAAATCAAAATAACTATGAACTCCTATACAATTGAAGGGAAAAAAAAACTAATTATCAAAACAAATATATGAAGAAAAAAATTACAAAAGCCTTATCATTACTTATCATATTTACTTACCAAATCAAAATAACTATGAATTCCTAAACAAATGAAAAAACTTAACCAAATTATCAAACAAAGTATATGGAAATAAAGTAGAGTAAAGCCTATCATTTAGCGGCGGTCCATTCTGCCTCCGAAAAAAGTTCCAGAAAAGTTTTGATTGAGCTGCAACAGGACGTGAGCGCCATACACATTACCCGCCACTTTATCACTTTATTCGCCCAAAGCAAATTTTGTTTCGCTTAATGAATGGACACCAATTGTTCACCAGTAACAATTAAAAGTACAGGTAACAGAGAAAATTATACTCCCCAGCCGTAGTTCTAATATGACATGCTCTTAAGAAACAACACATCACCAATTCACCATCTTTAACCCCTGAGACCCAGAACGTATTTTCCATTGTAATTTGGGTACCATTAGACGATTTTTAGTGAATATAAGCAATATTTTATAGATATGACCTGTTTAGTATCCTTGTCCACTAGTTAATTGGGTATATTCAGTCACTTTTCGTAATTTTAAGACTAACAACAGATAAGTTATATAGCAAAGGAAAAATCTGGGCGTGAAGGGTTAAGGATACCTAAGAATACATGGTAAATCAATTTGAATATTCGTGGGATAGCTATGAAACCATTTGGCGGGATGTGATGTCAGGTGTGAGCACAAAAACAGATATGAGTATAGTAATAAAGGTCAGTATAAGGATTAAAAGAGTACTACAAAATTGTTATCTCGAGTAGATTTCTATCCAACACAAAAATGGTCCTTTCAGGTCAGTGATAATTGAGAGAGAAATCAGGTTTTTAACTATAGAAATAAAGAAGCAAGATGGAAATGCGATTATCTATTTATCTTTTTTTCAGTTTTTTTTCATTTTGCAAGAAATATGTTAAGTCGTTTAAACTGAGAAATTTTTAATACAAAATTAGGTCGTTGATCTTAGGATAAGCAAAGATTAAATCAGTAAAAGGAATTGTATGGGCCTTTTGGGCGATTATCTTAGAGAGAAAAAACGCAAAAAAAAAGCAAATTATACCTTAACATTTCACAAGAAGACATTGAAATATACACACCAGTATCGATTTTATTTTTGGGGTAAGGCAATAAGTGCATAAAAAAAACATCTAAATGACGGTACCATCATGTGACTGTCGGAAGAAATACCAGCCAAAAGTAACGCGATATTCATAATCCCAAATAAGATTGTATTAGGGTACTGAATAGGTAGAGATATATGTATGTGTATAATTATTCCTATGTTAACAGACAGTGGCCAGGGGAGTAGTATGTTTTTGACCAGAATGCACTGTGGCACAAAAGGAGGAGCGACAACACATGATTGCCACTTATCGCAGTTGATAAACTGCTATTACACCAAGGAAGGTGAAAACAACTGTGTCTATGCTGTGTCATCACCACCCGCCTGTTAAACACCATTAAGAAGAGCGACAACATAGCTGATTGCCACTTATGGACAGTTGATAAGCATTACACATTCAATCATGTGTAAGCACCTGTCAAGATAAGGAAACCTCCCCTATATAAGATGTCGAACGGCCGGAAGGAGGAGAGAAGAGAGGGCAACGCTTCACTCACGCACACGTTCCCTCTGAGTAACCTGTGGGTTACACGCTGTTGTCACTGAATGGTTCAGGGCCTGTCTTAAGACTTAAGTTCCTTAGCCGATGGAACCCGTGACTAGTCGCATTTCCTCACATTGTACATATTTTACATAACTGTATATTGTATTCCTCGTTACTGGTACTTATATATTAACAAGCCTAAAAGAAACCGCTCGGCTACTTTTATTACCCATACCACACCTTGGCAATCAATCCCTACAGATCATAGACGCTGTATTTTAATGGATTAAACCCATTTCCCCTTAAACAAAAAGATAGAAAAGGGAAACATATTAATGGTGGCAGCGGTGGGTTAGTCCCTTTATATAATTAACGAAAAGGGTGAGGCGAGGAAAAAGCCCGATATACTGTAAAACCCAAAACACTGACCCAAGTGAAAAAAGGGGTTGTTTAGACAAGTTAAAGGGTCAAGAGAGGAGAAAAAAGGTTTGGTTTATGCTGACGTATACGGCCCTCGCGGTGAATACCTTTGGATCAGCTCTCTGTCCTTGTAGCAAAAAAATGTCATTCCCCACGAAATTAAAAATTTTTAAAACAGAGTTCAACCAAAAAAGAAAAAATACTCGGGGGAGAGACAAAAACTAAAATTGCAGCCCCTGAATAATCCAGGCCAAAAAGGGACGGAAAAAGCAGTTTATCAAGAGGACAAGGACGAAAAATCCCTATTGTGGGGACGGCCCAAAAGAGGACGTTTACTTCCCCGGCATCCATAAACCCCTGCTCCCCCCTGCTGTCCCGGCTCCCGGGCGTGGACGGGGGAATTATCCCCGCAGACTTTAAAAGGGTTTTTTAGTGATTTAAAACATACTAGCTGACACAAATAATATCCCTTAATTTTAATTACGCCACTTGTTTTACCGAAAATTAGTGGGGGAAAATAAAAATTCTTTTCCCTTTCCCTTTTCTATCTACCCGTGGTGAAGTATTTGTCAGTTCTTTAAGTTTGTTTTTTTTTTACCCTGTAAATAATTTCTTGAATTCTAATCTATTCGTTCCCCCAATTTTCACTCATTATAAAACATACATATAATCTTTTTTTTTTTCTAAATTGCCTTAAAAGCACCGGGGGAGGGGGGGGATAGCACTTTTTTTTAATTAAAAAAAAATAAAATAAAAATTTTTCCCTTATAATTTAGGGAAATTTAAAGGGGAAAAAAACCAAAGGGTCAGAACTTTGGAAGCGTGAATTATTCACTGAAGAATTTTAAAATTTTGTGTAAAAACAGACAATCTCAGCCTCTGAAGTAGCAAGTAGTGACTGGAGGGTGACGTTAAAAACCTTGGGACAGAGGAAAAAATGTACTTTAAGAAGTGGAAGTAAACCACCTACGAGTTCCTCCAGTGTTAACCCCAACCCACAAAAACCCTACAGCCCCTCAACTCACTTCAAATACTAATACAAGGGGCCCCCACAAAACCACTTTCCGAAGAAGGAAACTTCTGGACCCCTGCCCGGGACTTTTCCCCGGGACCGTTGGAAAGTTTTAAGGGATTTTGCCCCACAAGCGCGGGCAATGGCCCCTATCCATAACTACTTTCCCGGTTTTTTTAAATCGGTGCAATGGGGGGGATAAGGCGGGGTCGCCGCGGGGGGAAACCTACGAAGGGAAAACTAGGGCGATGGAAGAATTTCGGTTATTTGCGCGAAATATATTCCAGGTGCTATATTACTGTGCCCCTGTTCTCGCTGACAACACATAGAGAAGCCCTGGGGGTAAGGGCCCTGATGTGCAGGGGGTTTAAAACCAAGAAAACAGGTTAAACAGGGGCCTCGTAAAAAAGGTAAGCAACGGGTAGGGTACTTTAATGGTCCCAAACCACTTGTTCTTCTTAATGGGGGACTCTGCTGTGATTTTTCCGGGGTTTAGAACCTTTTGCCACAACCATCACCCAGGTTTTCCCTCTAGGGTTTTGCAGCGGCACGGAAAAATAGCACCTGGAATATAAAATTTCGCCCGGGCAACAACCAAATTTTTTTTTCTTTCTTTCGGGGGCTTCCTTTGTGGGTTGTACAAAATTTTATGGTTATGTTTGTTTAAAAATTTCCCTTTAAAATTTGATTTCCCTTTTTGTTGTTTTTCCTCATAATAAGTAGTGGAACACCCAGATTTAAGTGTTATTTGGCGAGCCAATGCATACTCTTGAGTCTTACCCGGTTCCCGGTCATTTCCCCCCACAGCAATTCCCCCCACAAGACTTTTGCCCACATGAAAGAGCAATTCCCCAAACATGTAAGATTTAAATTTTTCGCCCACTCAAAGTCAATTCCGCCCCCCCGATCCATGTCAGGGAGTCATGGAGTCACTTTACTTCCTCTAGCAGAAATGGAATAAAACCCCCCTTGGGCGAAAATGAGGGGTTAAATTTTTCTAGTGTTTGACCAACTGCCCATTTTCCCCCCCAAAAAGTTTGGGGACCTGTGGGGAAAGCGGGGTTTTCGGGTGGGGGGGAAAAAATTATGCGTCGGAAAAAACTTTAAATTTAAAAAAGTTGTGTAGAGGGAAAATTCCCCGATCTAGGGGAATTTCCATTGTTTTAGAGGGAAAATTTCCTAACCAAAATTAAAAAACCAAAAATAACCCAAAAATTTAACCCAACCCCCCAGCAGGGGGGTTGAAACCCCCCGATAAAACCCAACCTAAGCAAACCTAACCCAAACCCAAAACTAACCCAACCCAACCCCAAAACAAAACCCCAACCTACCCAAATCAAAATTACCCTAAAACCCAACCCAAACAAACTAACCTAACCTCCTAGCGAGGGGGGGGGGGACCCCACTAAAAAAAATATAAAACCAACCCCCTAGCCCCGGGCCCCAATGGTGGGCGAATTGGGCCTGTGGGGGAAAAAAGGGCTCCATGGTGTGGCGAAATGGCATTTTGGGGGGAAATACCCCGGGTACCCGTCCAACATCACCAAAACCCTTTTCTTTGATTTTTCTTATTACACCATCCTAAAAAGTAGCATAACCCCCCCTGCATTTCCCAAAACCCTTTCCTAGGTACCCCCGGGGAAGGAGTGTAAGGGATATTTTTTTCCCTACACAAATCGGGAAAAAATCGCTGAGGGAAAGGGGTTTGGTTAGATTTGCTTTTATTTAAACTTATACTCCCATCCCTAAAAAAGGCATAAAACCCTGACATTAAACCCCTCCTGCTAAAACCCCCCCCAAAACCCCCCGCCCAGGAGGTTAAAGGGTTTTATTTTTTTAGGGGTTTTCCCCAAAAAACCCTCCCCAACCCCCCCCCTAGGAAAGGTTTTGGTTTTGATTTGGTTAGGGTTTGGTTAGGTTAAGGGTTTGATTTTGTTAGGTTTTGGATAGGTTTTTTTGGTTAGGTTTAGGTTAAGGGGTTTGGGTTAAAGGGTTTGATTTGTTAGGTTGGATAGGTTAGATTTGGGTTTGGTTATTTTGGTTATCGGTTTGGGGCAAACCCCCTGGAAAGGGGAAGTTAATTTTTTATTAGGTTAGGTTTATTTTGGGTTAGAATTTTTTCTAGACAAAGGGGAAAATTTCCCTAGATCTAGGAATTTTACCCCCCTACACAACTCCTTTTTAAATTTCCCTGTTCCCACGGGATAATTTGGTTCCCCCCCCCCCCCCCGGGAAAAACCCCCCATTTCCCCCAGGTTCCCCCAAAATTTTTTGGGGGAAAAAGGGCGGGGTATGGGAAACAATAGGGAAATTTTTCCGTCATTTCGCCCCCAAAGGGGGTTTTATCCCTTTTTGCTAGAGGAAAATATGTGACTCCATGACTCCGGGGAAAGGAACTGTGGGCGAAATTTACTTTAGAGGGGGGCGAATTTACTCTTACATGTGGGGGAATTTACTCTTACTGAGGGGAAAGTCTTGTGGGCGAATTTACGTGTGGGCGGGAAAGGGCCGGGAACCGTGGTATAGGGCTCAAAAAAGTAAGCATTGGTCGGAAAATAACATTAAACCATGATGTAACCCCTAATTTTTATGAGGAAAAACAAAAAAAAAGGAACCAAAATTTAAAAGGTATTTTAATTAAAACATAACCCTGAATATGTTTCAAAACCCAAAAAAGAGGGAAACTCGAAGATGAAAAAATTTCCGGGGTTTGGGTCGAAATTGATATTCCAGGTGCTATATTTCCCTGCTCGCCCGACAAAAATGAGAAAACCTTTAGGGATGATTTAGGTGCAAAGGGTTCTAAACCAGGAAAACAGCAAGCAGAGTCTCATTTAAAAAAGTAAGCAAGTGGGGAGGGGGCACATTTTCGTACCTACCAGTTTCTTACCTTTTGACGACCCCCGTTATGACTGTTTTTTTAGTTTAAAAAACCTTGCACATCAGCCTTTACCTAGGTCTTTTTTATATTTTTGTCGCGGAACAAGCCAGAATATAGCACCTGAATATAAATTTTTCGCGCAAAAAATCAAAAATTCTTCCATCGCCGTTTTTTTCCCTTCGTAGGTCCACCCGGGGCGACCCCCCTTATCCCCACAATGCCCGATGAAAAACAAACCGGGGACGTAGTTTTGGGGCCCATTCGCAAATTCTGGGGGTACTGATCCAAGCTATTGCCGGGAATATTTTTAGTTTTGTGAGGATGTCATAAAAAAAACTCCTTGTATGTGATAAGAGATCAAATATCTTTCATCCGCTCACGCCTACAGGGGGGTTCACAGCATCACACTTAATGCAACCACGTTTTTACCAAACCCAAAACAAAACAAAGATTATCGGGCTTTTCGGTCAAAATTCCTTGAAACATTTGGGGAACATGAAAAACCAGTTTGGTAAAAAGGTGTAAATTTAGGGTAAAAACTTTTGCACGGAGGCGCGCCTCGAAGGGCCCTTTTTTGATGGTCGGTAGCCCAAACAGAATTCGCGATTTTTGTTTAAAATTAAAAAAAGAAAAAGGGGGGGACTCACGGAGACCCCATCTTACCCGATGTATCAAGTTTCGGGAGTTTTTGTGTACTGATCTTGCTAAAGGGGAAAAGTAGAAAAAACGTTGGTTTAAAAACTACCACCGCGAAAAAAACTCCACGTTTTTGTTCTTAAATTAAAAAAAAAAGTGAGGAAAAAATGGTGATGTACGTAAAAATGCCCCCTAGCGTCGCTGGAGTACCCACCTTGATGAGGAAGTCCGACTCCCTCGCGGCCGTGACTGCGTCAGGAAAACCGACCCTCATTGACTTTACTCCCAGCGTGAAGGACACACCACTAAAAAAGATTTTTTTCGTGTAGGATCAGCGTGAAGCCAAGAAAAAGAAAAATTTATCGTGCGCCAGTGGTCCTTTAAAGCTCAGTTTACCATGAAAGTTTAAGATAGAGGGGCTCCACCGCGAAGGCAACCAAACTACCAACACTAAAATCCCCAACCCTCATTTTTTTCCCCAAGTGGGCGACGGGAAACAGCCCATATTTGGTTAAATCCAGACAGAAAAAAACCATTATATGAGTTTGTTTCCCGTTTCTAAAAATAAGAGACAACTTTCCGGCCGGGGAATGGGCGGGCATCTCGGGGGAATCCGGGCGCATAAAAAACAAACCCGGGTTAGGAAGAAAATTAATTTGGGAAAGAAAATACTGAGTGGTGTCAAGATGGAAATAATGCACTTTTTTTGCCGTTGCAGTCAAGCAACATAATGGCTTTGTCACAAAGATGGGACTTTTAAAGGCATTGTGTGGATATGGGTCGCCGTCAATGTGCTGTAAAAAAAAGGGCTTATTTGCACAAAAAACGTGGTCGCGGGAACCAATGGCCTTTGCGCCCTAAGACCTAAATTTAATGGGGTTACTAGCGACCTCTCAATATTTTGGTATTGTTCCCCTCCCCATCCCCTTAGGAAAGGGGACATCTATTTTGCTCTTGGGTTTTTATGTAGCGTCCAAAATTCTCCTTGCCCACGGAGGGTTGTTAGGATTAGATCGCTCAAAAACCAAAACCCTATGGTAAAATTATCCCGACATTTGGACGACAAAATTTAAGGGAAAGGCTTTTAAGGCGATGGATCAACCCATGAGCCTTGTTCCGGGGGGAACTGAACGAAATTTTTAAAGGAGGGGACTTTTCCCGTCTGATGAACCGACCCACTCTTCAATTCCGCCCGGTGTCGTTCTTTTAAAAAAAAAATGTCACATAGTTAAATTCTACACAACATGTCCCTTGATCAATCGCGAATTGGAAAATTTTTAATGCCACGGTAGTTTTAGGGAACCCCAAATTCCCCCCCGCGGGCATGCACATTTCCCCTGTCAGTCCCAAAGTACCGTAGGGGGAATCTGCCTTTAAGGCCCTACATATAAAAAAATATTTGAACCTCGAGCACGGTTCGGAGGGGGTAAGCTGTCGCCCTTGTTAAAAACCACCGGCGGTCCCTCAAATTAAAACGGGTTCTTAAATAAAGCATTTGTTTGACCGGGTGTGCCGGAACCTTTTTGGAAATCCCAGCGTTGTATTTTTCATATACAAAATTCACGCGAAAAAAGCCCGGGTCCTGTACAAACCTTTGATACACGTGATGTAGTGGACTATCCTGAATTAAAAGCCTTCACTTTTTGGACTTTTAAACAATACCCTGATGTTTTTGCCATCCAGGAGATTTTTTAGGCGTTATGACCGAACAAAACACACATTTTGGGGGATTTACACACCCCACCCACAAGCGTTTTTCTACAAGCATGGTGGCCAAAAAATAAATTTTAGGGCCGCGTAAGGTTCGCTCCTTTCCCTGGAGACCGGCAATAATCCATCATAATTAACTTAATACCACAGGGGCATATGACTCAGGTTTCCCCAAAAAAGGCCCATTCTCTTATGAGGCCAATATTACAAAGCACTCCGTTAAAGCAAAAAAATTTTGAGAAAGGAATGTGTAATTTTGGTAAAGTGATTCATCACCGATTCCAGAGCAATATGACCTTGTTCCACATCATGTTGACGCTGGGGTTGGCAATTCATAATGGCTAAATTAGTAAAAAAGGGGCTTTTCTCCCACGGATCCTACGGGACATTTCCCAGACGGGCGTCAACTACATTGGGCCCAACCCGGCATATTTTTAAAAGTTGGTTTTAAAATCTTGTAGAGTTAGGTACCAGGGGCGAGTCTACTGGGAAAGGGTTTTTTCCCTTTAAAAGTTTGGTGAGGCTGGTGTCTGTAATTGTTAATCATCCCAAAGACAATACCCCAAAAGTTTTTAGAGCCCGACAACAGCGAGCGTCTGATGAGTGACGAGTAAGTTGATCACAGGATTTTAAAATTCTACTCGCGTGCAATGCTGATTTTTTTGGTGCGTGGTTGCATTAAAAAGCTCCAAAAGGGCCCAGGGCGGAAGCATCCGTAAAATGATAAAAGGACCTTATATCTGAAACGCCAAGCAGGTGCGTTGGTTGGGGAAATTTTTTTTAAAATCTGAAAACTTTTGTTTTGTGCAGTTTTCCCAAATGAAACGTAATCCTTTCTTTAACAATCTTTTAAAGGTATGCCGGGGCCCAAAATTTAAAATGAACGCCGATAAACCACACAACCCAAAATGAAAAAGGGGTTTGTCTACACTCTGTGGTTGGGAAATTTTGAATTGTTTTGTTTTTTACATTCATGGTGTCTTTCCGCCCTGTCGAGTAATGTCCTAAGAAGGATATTTTATTTTTAAAAATTACAATCGTGTTGTAGCTTTAAGCCCTGTTTCTTTAACTTGAGAATTAGTTTAAAAGTGGCAAAATGAGACCGGGATCTTTTTAAAAACATACATCAAGATTGATTTTTCCTAGCATTTTCGAAAAAAAGGTTTTATATCTTAAAAAATGATAGGGGTAAATTTTCAGCAAAAGGCTTCTAAGCCCACTCAAATGTCCACTGGGGTGCAAAAAGGCAGTTTTTTTCCCTAGACACGGGCGCCATGGGTTTTCCCCAGAAACCGCTCAGAAGATAAAGGGCTAAAAAAAATTTTATTCCCCTTCCTAAAGACACAAAAAGCATTTAAAAACGGGAGAGGGTACCTATCGTCCCCAGTTACTTCTTTTACCCGCCAAAATAAATTACGGGTCTGAAATTTCCCGTCCTTTTTAGGAGAGAAATAAGGGCGAGTTCCACGGTGATCGTGAATTTCTTTTTACCCCCTGTTCCAGCATGTCTTTTATTTGTTCTCGACATTTCCTCTAAATGTAGGGTCATAGGCTGGAAATGACCATGGGTGTTAGATTATTTTTTTATCTGTAAAAAGAGGCTTTTTTCCTATTGGGAAAACTTTAAATTTAAATTTCTTTGTATCGATAGTCTTTTGAGTTTTACCTTTTCGAATACCCCCAGATTTGAAATGTGTTCAAGGGCTCCCTCCAGTTTATTAATCCCTTTTGGGCATATCCATCTTCATTACCCTATAATAATAAATTTTTTATTTTGATTCCCCTTTTTATGCTTTTCTGGGAAAGCCCCCACCTTGTAAGATCTTAAAAAGAAATTGCCAGCCCCGCCCGAAACCTAGGGGAAAGTATTCCTGTAAAATGGGGAGGTACATTCTCTAGACCATCCGAGGACCCATTGGTAGGTGACCGAGCGTATTAGGGGGCGAATAGGGAAGATTATGTATGTGTATAATTTTTCCTAGTTAACAACATGGCCGGGGGGTGTATGTTTTTGACCAAAGCCGGGCACAAAAAAGGAGCGCAACACATTGATTCCCCCTTTTCGCGTTGATTAAAATGCTATTACCCCAAAGGGAAGGGGAAAACAACTGTTTCTATGCTGGTCATCACCCCCCGCCTGTTTAAACCCCATTAAAAGGCGACAAAATGCTGATTGCCACTTATGCGTTATAAGCATTACCATTAATCATTGTAGCACCTGTCAAGATAAAGGGCCTCCCTATTAAAGTCGAAGGCCGGGAAGGGGGAGAGAGAGGGGGGCAACCCCTTCACTCACGCACACGTTCCCTCTGAGTAACCGTGGGTTTCCGCTGTTGTCCTGAATGGTTCGGCCTGTCTTAAGACTTAAGTTCCTTAAACCCATGGAACCCGGACTAGTAAGTTCCTTTTGCCGATGGAAACCCCTGAATAGTCCTTTCCTACATTTTACTATTTTACATAACTGTATATTTTATTCCTCGTTTCTGGTACTTTTATATTTTAAAGCCTAAAAGAAACCGCCGGGTACTTTTTATTACCCATACCACCCTTGGGTCAATCCCTACGATCATAGACGCTGTTTTAATGGATTAACCAGTTACCCTTAACAACAAATAGAAAAAAGGGGAAAATTGTATACATTCACCCTAACTCCCGTGTCACCACCCCCGAGACTGAAAATTACATAAACATGGCACTTGATAGTTTTTTTTAAAACCTTCGTTCAGCTTCACACAATTGAAATTCAGTAAATTTTAAATTTCATCGAAAAAGTTTTTCAAAAGAAACAGCAGATTTTTAAAACGCTCCCCGCCACTAATGCACTCAAATCGTCCCAAAATAAAATGCTATAAAAAACATAAACCCGATATACGCATTCCCCATGAAAAATGATGACCGAGGTCCTACTGGTATTAAAAAAAAAGTTTTTTTCGAATTCGAATTTTTGGGGTTACGAATTCACCTAATTATAGAATCGATCAATTTTTTTTCTGAAACCCCTTTTGGGGGGTTTGTTTGATTCCCCTTTGGTTTTTCACGACTTTTTTTTATTCCCCCGATGGTGACGCTCTCCATTTTTTTCAAGCATCTTTACTTCCTCCCTTCAATAAAAAAAAGGGAGACATTTGGTTTTTAGTCTTCCATTGATACATTTTGTTATATTTCGGATTTAACTTTTTTTGGATTTAGTCTGCATGGCGTACATACCATATAATGTAGAAACCAGCACACCCACTAAGCTCTTGGATGCGACATTCTCCTTATGCTTACTCCAAATTTCTTATGTTTATTCCAACGTTAAAATAAAAGAGCTTGCGTATGGACACTGGACATGTTCGTGCCGCGATAATTCTATTTCCTTACTCGCTTCCTGACATAATGGTGACCGACATACCGGGAGACAAACCTTCCACCAATATTACACTTCCAAAACCTCAAACTTTAACATGTGCTCAACTTAAGCCACGTCTATTTTACTCCTTTGTATAAGAAATGGCTGGTGAAATATACAAACCAGAGTATGAAATGTAGACTCCCATTGAATTTTCATCTGGATGTGCAAAAAAAATGCCAAATTTGCGTGAAACACCAACTGATGTGCTTATGTAGCGAAAAGCGAGACAAGATTTCAGGTTGATAGCTATAGTCAAAGAGGTTATAAAAGTCTGATGTGGTGGTGTGGTGGTAATGGCGACGATGCATTATTGTTGTTCTCTCTCCCAACAAACTAAGTCTCCGGAAATGGACAACAAAACATCCATGTGAGTCAGGAAAAAAATATACCACAACCCAGCCCGCCCGCCCGTCAAGCTGAAGTCTGCGCCACAACAAATGACACAGATACGTGCTTGATTCAATTCCAAGGCACCCACCACCACCACCAGCGGCAGCTACAGCGGCGGTGCGATGCAAAGCCCGAGGTGCCGTCAGTGGAGGCAGCAGAGGCATTAGTAGTCAAGACATGGAGCCTTTCTCACGTGGCTTGGGAATCACACTCACCTCACGCTCACCTCACGCTCTCCATGAAGAGTGGATGCTACACTGGAGTCATTCCCGCACGTCACTCATGAATCAGGATCAGAGCTACACGAAAGGCGAATTCGGATACTTTTACGCGTTTTTATGTAGGGTAACGAAGAGGCGTGTAAGGTCGACTCTATTCCTTACATAAAGTTTAGGACGGTAAAGAAAAAAAAGTCGTACGAGATGATAATATAGCCACATATAATTGTACTTTTTTTTAATGTCTCGTTATCAAAAAATGCTTGCTAATACGTTTTTCGCCTCAGTATCAAAACAGAAGATACATTTTCTCCACATTTCCAGAATTGCTACAGAAAAGGGAAAACTACACCCGTCTACACCCTAAAAAGGAGCAGTTGTGTGGTATATATATCACTCCGACAGAACCATTCACGTAATGTATGTTGTTTGCTGCTTACAATACAAGAAATATAGACACCAAATGACACATTGCGTTCTCCACTCTATTTTCCTGCACTACATGACGCCACAAAACAAGGCGCACAAGATGAACCCTGCGCCTGAAGATATAGTGATCATGGTGGGTGCAATGCATACTCGATCACCCACACTGACTACCTACAGCCTTCTCTCCCTTCCCTGGTAGGATAGCAAAGTGGCAAATGGCATCCTATAGTATAACATCATTTAAAATTGAAATAAATCTAGAGTTTCACAGAATGCCGCGTGTGAATGGGAATCAAGACTGATTTATCCTGAAGTCGACATTAGAATCTTAGGACGGG
>JACEEZ010006700.1:0-56314 GCA_016584305.1 Chionoecetes opilio
CCTCTTCTTAATGACATCGAAGATATAAAAGTGACGTTATACAATTGTTCTGTACTTGCTCGAGCTACAAAAAGATGAGCTGTCCAATGTTCTCATGGATGATCCGCAAAATATAGATACAGTAAAACCCTCGATATAACGGACTAAAGGGAGGGGAGGAGTGGTCCGTTAAAGCCGATTTCCGTTAAGTGAGGGTATTTTCCCAAGGGTGGGAAAAATATATGAAAAAAACGGAAAAATTGTGAAATAAATGAGAAATAATACAAACACAACCAGACTGTGTAGCTATGTTGGGAGGTAAACAGTGACTGGAAACTACATGCTGAATTTGGTCCGCCCCTACACGTAAAAATAATGAGAAATAATCACAAACACAACCAGGCCGTGTAGCTAGTCAAGCTCAAGCTCTAGAGAAAGGTAAACAAACAACAACCCAGACAGCCGTGGCTGTCAAAGGTATTGCATATTATTATGACTAATGCTCATTATTATATTTTTATATGGTTTGTGAAGTGCAGTTCTATACACGTGTCACTATTTAGGTCAGTGTAGCACTGCGTGTCACCTTAGATAAGGGGTGATTTAGGGTGTTGACATGACAGGGAAACGTAGCAGTGGCCACCCCAAAACACTAATAATCACTTTTTTAAACAATACACACCTTTTTACCACTAAATCACTAGCAACACAGGCTCCTTCCTTATATATCTTAATATGTGATACATCAAAACTCCTTAAAACCCAAGCATTCCAAAGTAAAATAGAAAATAATACAATTATGTTGAGTTGACAATTCGAGCGGCGATAAGCAGTCTAATATAAAGAAAAAAAAGAAAAGAAAAAAAAAGTCACGCAAATGGAGTCCGTTATATCCGAAGTCCGTTACACGAGGCCCGTTATATCGAGGTTTGACTGTACGTATAGATGTAATTCTATATGAATTCTATCTACCTATCAACAATCATTGGGGGCTTACGACGGGGGGCGCGTCGCCTCGCCACCCTACGACGCCACTCCCGGGGATCACGCACCGAGCCCCATGCAGGCTCCCTTCCATACCAAGCAACTCTCGACAAGAAGCATCAGCTTGCCCCAGCACGAGCCTTGTGGTCCCCCTTTTGGCCTCCTCCACGCCGGATTGTCTCTTACAGAAAAAACCCCGGTGGGAAGGATCAGTTTCAGGGTAGCGTGCCACGTGCCCATTTTAGCCGAAGTGGGCCTGACGCACTATCCAGGTAATGGGCCCTCGATTCAGTCTTACGGTGCAATCACTGGTTTTGACACGTAATCATCCCAGCGATACCCCATGATTCTTTGTAGACACTTATTACCACAGGCATCGATTTGCCTCTTCAAGTCACTATTTAGTGTCAATGTCTCACAAACAGAGTAAGACAGGGATCCCCAATGACTTGAAGAGCTGGATTTTTGTCCTCCTGCACAGGTACCGACAATCCCAAATACTCCCACTGAGCGAGTCCATACACCGTGGGCTATGCCAATCCCCCGTAAGACTTCTTGACGTGCCCTGCCGTCATTATGGACTGCGCTACCAAAGGGAATGGTAAAATGTTCCAAGATCTCTATGTCCTCACCACACACTGAACAGACTGTACTGTTTCATTAGTAGCCCCCAAACACCTGACCTTGGTCTTGAGCTAAGAGACCTCAAGTCACAAGGGCTTTGACCCTTTTATGGCTTTGACCTTCTCTCCCTCCCTCCGGGAGGGAGAGAAGGGGAAGGTCAGAATATGGCTTGTGGGACCTGCTAGCGCTCACAAATGACAGTGACTGACACAGGGGAGTGGCTTGGTTACTGTGGCAGAAAGGCCCAAAAAATTATTTAAATTCATCTCAGGGGTCAAAATTTACAATGTAACAGGGATTTGATTTCCAGGGCAAGTTAGATTTTTTGCATTTAATTAATATTTTAAATTTTTGGGCCCATGCCCAAAGCCAATTGCCTCCGTGGTGCAGTGGTAGCGTGCCCGGCTACGAATCTGCGGGCCCTGGTTCGATCCCGGGCCAGGGCAAGTCGGTGACCAGCCTACCCAGCTGTTCTTACTTCCTTTCGGGGTTTATAAATGGGTACCTGGGGTAACCTGGGGAAGGTAACTGTGGTAACCCGGGAGTCCCCACTAGCCCTGTGTCCCGGGGTAACGGGTTCTCACCCACCACAGGCTCTAAGGGCTAATGCCAAGGAGATGAGCACGCATGCCATGCGCAGCTTAGCGTATGCTCCCATCTTTACCTTTACCCACCAATGCCATGCCAATTTTTGGGCCCATGCCAAACTGTTGTAAGATTCTTTACTGACCCGCCGTCATCATGGACCGCGCTACCAAGGTATGTAAAATGTTTCCAAGATCTCAATGTCCTCGCCGCATGCACGAACATACTGTACTGTTTCATTAGTAAGCCTCCAAACACTTGGACTTTGGTCTTGAGCCAGGAGACCCCCAAGTCCCAAAGGGTTGCCTCCTCGTTCAGTGCCTCGAGAGCCATCACCAGGACCTCCAGCGACTCAGCAAAGATTACAGAATCATTGGCAAAAAACAAGATCAGTGATCTTGGTGTTGCTGAGGGATGCTCCATAATCACTTTGATCTACAATTTAGCCCCAAACCCAGTCCATACAAGTGTTGAAAAGTGATGAGGCAAGGACGCACCCTTGCCTCACTCCTGTATTCACAGGAAAAAAGCTGGATACACCTCCCCCACACTTCACAGCACTTTCAGTCCCAGGGGACAGGCCAGTCATCAAACCAATGGGTAATTGCAGGAATCACGCAAAAGTCGCAGAATATCTCAGAGTGACTCACGGTTGCACTGAGTTAAATGCCTTTTTGAGATCAACATAGGCTGCAAGCATCCGCTGTTGAAACTCACGTCGGCGTTCCACCAGGACACTAAGCGCTAGGATATGGTCCGTTGTTGACTTACCAGGTGGAACCCAGACTGCTGAGGTCTCTGATGCTTCAGCAAATGACTGCGGATCCGTGTCAGCAATAGATTAGCAAGCACCTTGCCTAGCACGCTGAGCAGTGTAATACTGCGGTAATTGTTTTTCAGTCCAGACGGTCCCATTTCCCCTTCCCGATTGGGATGACCAGCCCCCTTTTCCAGTAAGGGAGGAATGGTACCTGATTGCCACACTGCAGTCAGGACAGCATGCAACCTGCGGATCATGGCTTCACTCCCAGCTATGAGGAGCTCCACACGATATTACAAACACCAGCTCCCTTTCCACCCTCAACTTTGCCACAGTCTCTCTGACTTCGTCAAGAGAGAATGCGGTTTTGTCAATGAGAGGATCGGTATCTAGTGATCGCCGTAATCTAGTGATGTGAAGCCGCCCAATTGGAGGGTCCCCATGAACAACTGCCCAATTTTACTCAGCCCAACGAGCCATCTGCCCATCCATGTCCGACACGAAGTGCCCATCTGCTGCTCGAATAGAAATTGCCCGAAATGGAGACTTGGAACGGAGCTTCTTTAGGGTTTCAGTATGCGGTCGGAGGTCATTAGCATTAAAATGGCCCTCAACATCCTAAGCGAGACTCCTGACATCCCTTTCCTTATCTCTCCCCAGGAGAGTTCTAATCCTGCATGACGAGCTCTGTACTGGTCCTGGAGGGATATTTACCATTTCTTGCGAACGTTCAAAAACAGGCTTGCGAATTCGCAAGCCTTGTGGATGTTCACAATTTCTTAGGACATATTACTAAGCTTGAGAACGGCTGTTGAACGTTTGCAGTGTTCGCAATCTGCGAGTGCCCCTGACCAGTCGCAAGGCCTTGCGACGGGGTCACTAACTGCACACTAAATAACTCTATAAAACCAAACCCCAAAACCCTATCCTATACCTAACCCAAAACTAAACCTAAACATAACCTAACCAAACTCATATGTAATCAAACCCTACCGTCATAGTATTATTTCGGTAGTGGGTTTTCAAAGTCCTAGGGATTCTTCCCTACATCATCGTGGAGATTTCTTCATTCTGAGTATTTTAAAAAACACATTTCCCATGGCGCAATTAAATAATAATGGCGTTACATGTACTACCGAAAATCTATCGTTATTTCAGCCAGAAAGGGTTGTTAGGTTAAATTAGATTAGGTTAGGTTAGAGATTGGGTTTGATTTAGTAACAATTTATATCAAGAAAAAATTAAAATTACAATACGTACTATGGCAATGCGAAATAGAGCAATGTTTGCGGGGGGGATTGGGCACCCCCCACACATGTAAACTAAAATTTATTTCCGATTAAAATGAATGATAGATAATTTACTACACGACTATAGTGTTATTGATGGTAGAGATACGGGTTCATACCTATAACTGCCGCGGCTAGAGATAGGGTACATACTTATAAACCGCCGCGGCTAGAGATACGGGGGTTTATACCTATAACCGCCGTGGCTAGAGATAGGGTTCATACCTATAGCCGCCGCGGCTAGAGATACGGGTTATACCTATAATCGCCGCGGCTAGAGATACGGGTTCATCCTATAGCCGCCGCGCTAGAGATTTCGGGTTTATACTATAACGCCGCGGCTAGAGATACGGGTTCATACCTATAGCCGCCGGGCTAAGATACGGGTTAAAACCTATAGCCGCCGCGGCTAGAGATACGGGTTTATACCTATAGCCGCCGCGGCTAAGATACGGGTCATACCTATAGCCGCCGCGGCTAGAGATACGGGTCATACCTATAGCCCCGCCCGCTAGAGATACGGGTCATACCTATAGCCGCCGCGGGTAGAGATACGGGTTTCATACCTATAGCCGCCGCAGCTAGAGATACGGGTTCATCATACCTATAGCCGCCGCGGCTAGAGATACGGGTTCATCATACCTATAGCCGCCACGGCTAGAGAAACGGGTTTATCATACCTATAGCCGCCGCGGCTAGAGATACGGGTTCATCATACCTATAGCCGCCGCAGCTAGAGATACGGGTTCATCATACCTATAGCCGCCGCGGCCTTTGAGATACGGGTTCATCATACCTATAACCGCCGCGGCTAGAGATACGGGTTCATCATTACCTATAGCTGCCGCGGCTACAGATACGGGTTCATCATACTATAAGGGGGCCGCCCACGGCTAGAGATACGGGTTATCATACCTATAGCCGCCACGGCTAGAGATAAAGGGTTCATCATACCTATAGCCGCCGCGGCTAGGATACGGGTTCATAAACCCATAGCCGCCACGGCTAGAGATACGGGTTATCATCATACCCCCTATAGGGCCTGCCGCCCCGGCCTAGAGATACGGGTTCATACCTATAGCCGCCGCGGCTAGAAGGGGTTTTCCCTTGGCGCCCCAAATGTTTGGGGAAATGTTTGTAAAAGTTAGAGTAAAAATATAAGGTGCTAGGGAGTGGTAAAAAATGTAAACACTGCTGTTTCCCGCCCCCAAAAAATTTTATTTATAAAAAAAAATTCCCTTTATATTATTTTTTGCGCAATAATTCTTTTCTTACAAAAAGAAAAAAAATTTTTAGGGTTTTTTGGCCCAAAATATACCCTTTGTATTTTTTATTTGTAGTGAAAGAATTTTTGGGAGTGGCGTTATTTTTCACTGTTTTTTTGATGAAAGGGGTGGAGGTTCCCTAGCTGGAGCTTTTTCACAAAAATTTTAAATAAATATTTCCCAAAGGGATAATCCAAACTTTGAACAGCCCTTTTTCCTGGGGAACAAAAAATTTCGAACGTTCTTGGGATTGTGGTAAATATCCCCCCGGGTTTTCCCGCAACCCGGGGCAGTCCCGACTCTCTTCGATTTTCCCAGGGGTCTCCATCGAGACAAAAACCACGCCCCTTTCCCCGGGCGCTCCCCAAAACCCCTCTTTGGGAGCCTGTAGAGTTTCAGTTTTTAGGTACCCACAGTTCTACAGGGTCCTCGAGGGCCCCGAGACATTAAAAAAGAATTGAGAATGCCCCTGATACTGTGGGCAAAGTCAAGTCCTTCCGTTCTCAAGATGAAACACAGTATGGTTTTCCTCTTTTAGATTTTTGGACTTTACATGTAGCTTTAAGGGGTAGCCCAAAAACAAGTCTGTGATCAGTTACAATTTTTAAAGCAGCACCCGGTAAACCTGCAGTTCGGGAAAATCCTCCAATGAGTATTTAAAGAAAAAAGTGGGCGATCTCCAACTACCCCTCCAAACTTAACTATTTCCCTGTCCAGCAGTGCACTTGATTCTGATACCCAAGGGAAACCCGCATTGTCCTGCAATTCTCAAAAATTCTGAACCCTTTCGAAATTTAGGAGAGAAAATGTTTTGTTCCAATTACAGGGCCCCCTGGGGACCAAAAAACATAACCCCCTAGCCATCTTTCACAGTGAAAAATAGTAGCATTGAAGTTTCCCCAAAAACCCCTGAGTTTTCCCAAGGGGGGACAATGGTTTAATACAGAGTCGAGTTTGGCGTAGAACAAAATTTCCTTTTCTTCAGGCCCTTTACACACCTCGGGAGGAGCTACAATGCAACAAGGGGCCAAAGGGAAAAAAGAGTGTGTTTGGTGACCCTTGCTCATGCCGGACCAGTAAATAGGGTAAAACCCCCAAATGCTAGTCTCGCCCCTGCCCAAACCCCTTGTCCCCAAAAGGGTCCCCCTAAAACCACCCTCAACCTACTGAGCTGGGCCCGATAGGAGAGGTAGTCGATGATTGTCTGAGAGGCTCAGAACGTTCCGGGAGCCCACACGTAGAACCCTCGGGAGGTTTATCCCAGGAGTGATTCAACGGGCAGGCGCCGCCTCGCACCGCCCGGCCACCCCTACAAGAAAATGGTGGGCTAGGGGACCTTTCACTTCATTTAGGGGGGGGGGGGGATTCCCGAGGGCTTTGCTCCACATCATCATAAAACTACAGACCCCCCCATGGTCGGCATGGAGGGGTCTGCGTGGTCTGGCTCCCCGGCAGAACCGGGTCGGGGACGCGGTTACCTTGCCCGCGACTGATGCTTCACCCCGCCCTCTACTTCTGATTGTAGTTGTGGCCATGAATGTTTTTTTCAGGAGAGGGGGTATAAGCCTCTCCCCAACCAATCTATGTCAGGGATTGGCCTTTTTGCTCGCCGGGGCCCAGGGACGCAGAACCCCCTGTAGAGATTAACCCCAGGTTGCCCACTATTTCACCCAAAAGCTGGGGCTAGATGGACATTGACCCAATAGTGATTTTCATCTCCCCTTAAATATGTTCTGATTTTTAGTCCATCTGGGTGTCCAGTAAAACCATCCTCATAAGACATAAGAACATAAGAAAATAAGGAAGCTACAAGAGGCCGCGAGGCCTACACGGGGTAGGCCTACACGACTTTCCTACCTCTCCTTTATTAAATCCCTTTATCCACTTAAAAACTTCTATCAGATCGCCCCTCTCATCATCTCATCTCGGTATCCTCACTGGTAGAACCAGTGGGGGAGCCATTTTGCTCCCTTGTTGAATAGTTTTTTGACAATATAATAAAAACCAGTTCTGACCCTTGGATAAGACATGGTGGAAATATTGAATGTAGAGTAGCAATTAAAGTAGAACATGAAACATGTGAGCTACTGGCCCACCGAGAGTTTAATTTTACAGCATGCATATAGGCAACCAGAAAAATTGAATGTACATAGAATAGAAATGTATAACACAGAGATAATGAACAAGTAGGACCATTTAGTCCTGACTTCTTGTTTTTATGATGAAGTCCAAAATTGTCCTTCATGCAGTATGTGCAGACTTGCCTTAAGGGTGGTTCACACTGAGGTTTTTTCGGCTTTTTTTTGTAGACAGAGAAGTCGGTCTCTTGCGGGCTAGTGCGGAGATTACGTTCACACACGCAATTAGTTTCGGTCGCCCAAATCTTCTTCTTCTTGTGACTTTTTCTGCTTTTAGTATCGCTTTGTAGGTCGTCTGTCAAGCTCGTGCTCGAGCTTCTTGTACCAGGGGCAGGGAGGGTCTCAGGCAGCAGGGTCAGGGGTCACGTCGCGCTAGGGTCTATAGGGGCTAGGGCTGGCTTGTGTGTTTTTGGCGCGTGATAGATAAGTTTTCGCGAAACTTTACCTATTATGAAGTAGTTTTGATAGTTTCATTTTTCCTTGATATAAATCTACTAAAAAAAACCCAGTCTAACCTAACATAATCTGAATAAAACTAACAACCTTTTATGGCTAGCTAAAATTGGAAAATTTTTGGTATTATATGTTTTCGCCTTTGGCATGGGAAATTGGGGAAATTGGGATTCAAAATTAAGGATGAAAAGATCTGCACGATGATGTAAGTTAAATTTGTTAGTTTTTAGTGCCCAATACCGAAATTTACCAATAATTGGGTGAGTGGGGAAGAGGGACATGTTTGGCTTCTGCGTTTTTTTGAATTTGGCGCGCGAAATTCTTGGCAAGGCAAGTTGGGCAAGTCGGTCGATAAAGACCGAGTGAGCGGCGTGTGATTTTTTTTAAAAACCCTATTGCGATCTGACCCCAGCGCCAGACCCAGACCGACTTCTCTGTCGACAAAATGCCGAAAAACCTCAGTGTGAACCACCCTTTAAGCTCACACTGGTCTGTTAACATTGCCACTGTTGAAGGAAAACATTGATTCCAGCAGGGAAAAGGTTTTGCAAGGACTGTGTATAACTTTCAGTTGTGAAGCAATTACATAGCCTACTTACCATCAACTTTATATTTGTTATTCCTGATGGCATTAAGGAGAGTAGTTTTCTGCAATTTATACTGCCGGCTGATGCCTTCAACAAGTCCCGATAGAATTTGATATGTTGCTCGCTTGCTCGTCACTTGACATGTCGCTTGATATGTCTTGACCATGCGCTCATAAAAATTTAGCTTCATATACCCCTCAGATTATCTCCCATGGTGATATTCACAATTTATCGCTGATAGGGTAACTTTTTGGCACGACGTGCTGCACAGCTGTTTTCCTGTGTGACATCATCTGCCGCACGTGCGTAGTCGTGGCACTGTTGTGATCTGGTGGGGGTAGCATGTTGGCCCGTTACACCCGGGGAATCGTACACCATCAGATTCGCTTATTTAACCTTGATAACTCTAAAAAAAAAAAAAATAAAAAATTTTGGTAATGGGCTTTCACCAATTTCGAGGCTGAAAAATTAAGTTTTCCTGAATAGTTTTGAATGAATTTGGCTTTCGTTTTAGTCGGAAATCAATGTATATTTATAGGGGTTTGGGTTGCCGCCGTTCTCCTGGCCCTTCCCCCAAACCTTGCTCTGCTTCGCCAACCTACCGTAGTACAGGGAGGTCCCGTTATCGAAACATTCAGTATACGAGAAAATCAATGGTACGAGCTGAGTAAATTAGGGTCTATTTTCAATATACGAGATCAAAAATCCAATGTACGACATTCAAAACTGGGTGAGTAAAATTTCCAAGTTCAAAATGCGCGCCCTACCACGTATGCATCTGGGCTGTATGATGATGTACAATGATTCAGATGCGCAGGGGAAAGAGTTTGTGGGCATTTGGGAAAAGGTCTGCGCAACCCTCCCTTGTCCTTTACTACCCTACCTTCTCTTGTATCATGCGACGTCCCCCAGAGTACAACGTCTTTTTTGCTTGTATTGTGCTTGTGAGTCAATTTAGTGATTTGCTGGTTTACTTAATGTGCTTATTGTGACTTATTTGTGCTCTGTCCTACTGTGATGTCACACTCTTAATTCACTGTGTTTTGTGGGCTACCACACAACATTTCCACTTGGAGTGTTTTGCATGTTTTATGTTTAAAATTTAAAGTGCGTTATGTTATTTTTGTGGCTATTTTCTCTTTCAGAATGCTTTTCCCACAGAATGGGTAGTACAGTGTGGGTAATATAGACGCTGTGTGTTTGTTGTGTTTGGTATAATTTATTTTAGCTTGAAAAACATGTCTTTGATGGGGTCCTGGAACCAAACCTATATTTTTCCGTTAGTTATGTATTTCGCTATACGAGATTTCGCTTTACGAGTGAGTATGCCAGGTGGAACCTAAACTGCTCGTATCTTCGGGACCTCCCTGATTGATCATTCTTTTTTCTTTTATATCATGTTACTATAACAAAACCCACCTCTAACCTAACCTAACTTTAAACTGATTTAACCCACCTTAACCTTTTCTGGTTGAAATAACGGTAAATTTTGGTATTATTCTAGGGTTTGCCCTAGCCCCCCTCTCCCGCAAACAAACTTGGGGACCGGGGAAATGCGGGATAATTAGCTGGGTACAAAATATGCGTCGCAACCACATAGTTTTAGAGTTAGGGGGGATGTAAAAAATCCTAGATCTAGGGAAAATGGATTCCTCCCCTCTGTTAGAAGCTAGGTTAAATTAGGTCAGGTTAGATTATAATATTGGGGGGTTGAGGCACCCCGCTAGGTTAGGTTAGATTACCGGGGGGTCAAGGGGGCGGAGCCACCCCGCTAAGAGCTTAGGTTAAAATTCATTTGGTTTGGAAAATGCCCCTAGATCTCAGGAATTTGGGCCCCTACATAACTCCAAGAATACGTTTTCCAACCCATTATTTGTTCCCCACCCCAAAAACCCGCATTCCAAGGTCCCCAAGCTTTTTTGGGGGAAGGGGGAGGGTATGGGCAAACGCTAGAAAAATTTTCTACAAAAGATTACAGTAATAATGCAAGCATATTATTCAATTGCGCCATGGGAATAGGGTTCAAAAAAATTATACAGAAGAAAAACTACACGATGATGTAGGTAGAATCCTAGGACTTTGAAAGCCCACAACCGAAATAATACAAAATAAGTAAATAGAAACAGGAAAAAGTTCCAGAGTTTACCCGTGAAAGGAATGAATAATTAAGATGCTGATTAATTTTGCATTAGAAGATGAACGATGTGGGCAGTTAGATGGCAGATGGAATTTAATATTGATAAAGCAGCGTTATGAATGTTGGGGAGAAAAAACCCTGGTTTAAAAGTACACCATAAGGGCAAATATCGCTGGAAAAGATCAGAAGGTTTAAAAGATCTTGGAGTGAGGGTTAGCCAGACCCCCGAATAGGAAAACAATGTATTGAGGCCAGAAATGAGCTAATAGAGTATTAGGATTATTACAGAAGTGTTAAAAGTAGAAGTGCGGAAGTTATTCAAAGCTTTATCTGGGTCTAGTCAGGCCTCACCAGACTATGCGGTTCAGTTTTGGTCTCCATATTACAGGATGGATATAGCCTTGTTAGAAACAGTTTCAGAGAAGGATGACCAAAATGATACAAGGGATGCGTAACTTTAGTTATGAGGAGATTTAAGTTATTTAAAATTACATCACTCGAGAGACGCAGAGTAAGGGGCGATCTGATAGAAGTTTTTGAGTGGATAAAGGGGTTTAAATAAAGGAGAGGTAGGAAAAGTTCTTACGGCTTTTAACCAGGGTAGAACAAGAAGTAACGGATTCAAGCTGGAAAAGCGTAGATTTAGAAAGGAAATAGGGAAAAACTGGTTCACAAATAGGGTGGTGAATGAATGGAATGGTCTCAGTAGACAGGTAGTTAGTGCGGAGTCATTAGGGAGCTTTAAAGAGGAGCTGGATAGGTTCAGGGATGGGGATGAAAGGTGGATGTAGGTAGTGTTAGGTGACAGGAACTACCATGTGTAGGCCTCGCGGCCCTCTTGTAGCTTCCTTATTTTTTTAGGGTTCTTACGTTCTTAGGAACAGAATAGGGATGAGAATGAGTAGAAAGTCTTATGCAGCGAGGCCGCGAGAGGGGGGGAGGCATACCGCTAGCAAGTTCAGGGAGCATAAAAATAACGGTAGAAGATGGCAAGAGAAGCAACATTGAGCAAAAAATCTTTGGGTTAAATAATGAAATCACTTTTATTCTTCCTTTCATTACCAGTGGAACTGTCGCCGAAAATGTTCACGTCTGCGAGAGTTCTTGGTCAGTGTTTTTGGCGAGAATTCCTATCGGCGACAGTTCCCATAGACCAGTTGTGACAAAAAGGTATTATTTTACACTAGGACCAGAATTCCCTACACAATTGGTAGTATGGTTTTCAGTAAAATTCTAGTCTTTCCCGCCCTCATTAGGTTTTTTTCCAGACCTTCCCAGTTCCCTCTTAAACGTTACTGGGTGGGAGAAATGCCGGTAAATTTCCAGAGAAAACCGAACTTCCTTTGGTGGACGAAACTATTTTTTCTGGTAAGTTTTGATGTGTTTTGAATTAATCTGCTAACCGTTTCTGTTGCAAATCACTTTTTTTTTCAACATAAAGGACAAAAAAAAAAAAAAGTAACCTAACCAAACCTATACCTAACCTTTACCAAAATAAATAAATAATAGTAAATTTAAAAAATATTTGCGACCCGAAAAGGGGTATTATTCTAGTAAATTTGCCCATACTCTCCCTCTCCACAAAACAAGCTTGGGGACCTGGGGGAATGCGGGATATTTGGCTGGGTACAAAATATGGCGTCGCAACCACATAGTTTTTGAGTTAGGGTTGTTGAAAAAATTTCCCCAGATCTAAAGGGGAAAAATTTATTGGATTTCTTCTGAGTCCCGAGACGTGTGAACCTGACGATCCTCACACAATGATGGGCCGAAGTGTCGAGAATCCCCCCAACCCCCCTAGGATGTTTGGTCAGATTTTTTTAGGTTGGGGTAGGTTATATTTGGGTAGGTTAGGTTAGATTTGGTTAGGTTAGGTTAGGTTAGATTTTTTTAGGTTAGGTTAGGTTATCGGGGGTCAAGCCCACGCTAGGTCAGGTTAATTTTGGTTAGGCAAATTTCTTAGATACAAGGAAATTACCCTAGATCTAGGGAATTTTACCCCCCCTACACAACTTTTAAATTACGCGTTTCCGACGCATAATTTTTTCTCCACCCGAAAACCATGCATTCCCACAGGTCCCAAACTTGTTGGGGAGTGGGAGGTATGGGCAAATACTAGAAATTTNGACATTGGAAACTCCCCAGCTTCACACACCTGGTAGAGCTACATGAACAAGAGCATGAACCAGAGTTGTTTGGTGACCATTGCTCATGCCGGACCAGTAGTAGGTGTAACCCCAACTGCTAGTCTCGCCACTGCCAAGCCTCCTCGTCTCAGAGCGGTCCCACTATATCCACCCTCAACCTACTGAGCTCGCCCGATAGGAGAGGTAGTCGATGATTGTCTGAGAGGCCTCAGAACGTTCCAGGAGCCCACACGTAGAACCCTCGGGAGGTTTATCCCAGGAGTGATTCAAGGGCAGGCGCCGCCTCTGCACCGCCCCGGCCACCCCTACAAGAAAACTGGTGGGCTAGGGGACTTTCACTTCATTTAGAGTGCGGGATTCCCGAGGGCTTTGCTCCACACTCATCATAAACTACAGACCCCCCCATGCGTCGGCATGGGAGGGGTCTGCGTGGTCTGGCTCCCCGGCAGAACCGGGTCGGGGACGCGGTTACCTTGCCCGCGACTGATGCTTCACCCCGCCCTCTACTTCTGATTGTAGTTGTGGCCATGACATGTTTTTTTCAGGAGAGGGGGTATAAGCCTCTCCCCAACCAATCTATGTCAGGGATTGGCCTTATTGCTCGCCGTGGCCAGGGACGCAGAACCCCCTGTAGAGATTAACCCCAGGTTGCCCACTATTTCACCCATAGCTGGGGCTAGATGGACATTGACCCAATAGTGAGTTCATCTGCCCTTAAATATGTTCTGATTTTTAGTCCATCTGGGTGTCCAGTAAAACCCTCCTCATAAGACATAAGAACATAAGAAAATAAGGAAGCTACAAGAGGCCGCGAGGCCTACACGTGTAGGCCTACCACGACTTTCCTACCTCTCCTTTATTAAATCCCTTTATCCACTTAAAAACTTCTATCAGATCGCCCCTCTCATCATCTCATCTCGGTATCCTCACTGGTAGAACCAGTGGGGGAGCCAGTTTGCATCCCTTGTTGAATAGTTGTTTGACAATATAAATAACCAGTTCTGATCTTGGATAAGACATGGTGGAAATATTGAATGTAGAGTAGCAATTAAAGTAGAACATAGAACATGTTGAGCTACTGGCCCACCGAGAGTTTAATGTTACAGCATGCATATAGGCAACCAGAAATTGAATGTACATAGAATAGAAATGTATAACACAGAGATAATGAACAAGTAGGACCATTTAGTCCTGACTTCTTGTGTTTATGATGAAGTCCTAAATTGTCCTTCATGCAGTATGTGCAGACTTGCCTTAAGGGTGGTTCACACTGAGGTTTTTTTCGGACATTTTTTGTAGACAGAGAAGTCGGTCTCTTGCGGGCTAGTGCGGAGATTACGTTCACACACGCAATTAGTTTCGGTCGACAAATCTTCTTCTTCTTGTGACTTTTTCTGCTTTTAGTATCGCTTTGTAGGTCGTCTGTCAAGCTCGTGCTCGAGCTTCTTTGTACCAGGGGCAGTGAGGGTCTCAGGCAGCAGGGTCAGGGGTCACGTCGCGCTAGGGTCTATAGGGGCTAGGGCTGGCTTGTGTGTATTTGGCGCGTGATAGATAAGTTTTCGCGCACTTTACCTATTATGAAGTAGTATGATAGTTTCATTTTTTCCTTGATATCATCTACTAAACAAACCCTACGTCTAACCTAACATAATCTGAATAAAACTAACAACCGTTTATGGCTAGCTAAAATTGGAAAATTTTTGGTATTATATGTATCGCCATTGGCATGGGAAATTGGGGAAATTGGGATTCAAATTAAGGATGAAAGATCTGCACGATGATGTAAGTTAAATTTGTTAGTTTTTAGTGCCCAATACCGAAATTATACCAATAATTGGGGTGAGTGGGGAAGAGGGACATGCTGGCTTCTGCGTTTTATTGAATTTGGCGCGCGAAATTCTTGGCAAGGGCAAGTTGGGCAAGTCGGTCGATAAAAGACGAGTGAGCGGCGTGTGATTTTTTTTAAAAACCTATTGCGATCATGACACCAGCGCCAGACCCAGACCGACTTCTCTGTCGACAAAATGCCGAAAAAACCTCAGTGTGAACCACCCTTTAAGCTCACACTGGTCTGTTAACATTGCCACTGTTGAAGGAAAACATTGATTCCAGCACGAAAAGGTTTTGCAGGACTGTGTATAACTTTCAGTTGTGAAGCAATGTACATAGCCTACTTACCATCAACTTATATTTGTTATTCCTGATGGCATTAAGGAGAGTAGTTTTCTGCAATTTACTACTGCCTGGCTGATGCCTTCAACAAGTACCGTAGAACTTGATATGTTGCTCGCTTGTCGCTCACTTGACATGTCGCTTGATATGTCTTTGACCATGCGCTCATAAAATATTTTATGCTTCATATACCCATCAGATTCATCTCCCATGGCTGATATTCACAATTTATCGCTGATAGGGTAACTTTTTGGCACGACGTGCTGCACAGCTGTTTTCCTGTGTGACATCATCTGCCGCACGTGCGTAGTCGTGGCACTGTTGTGATCTGGTGGGGGTAGCATGTTGGCCCGTTACACCGGGCAATCGTACACCATCAGATTCGCTTATTTAACCTTGATAACTCTAAAAAAAACTAAATAAAAAATTTTGGTAATGGGCTTTCACCAATTTCGAGGCTGAAACTTAAGTTTTCCTGAATAGTTTTGAATGAATTTGGCTTTCGTTTTAGTCGGAAATCAATGTATATTTATAGGTGTAGGGGTTGCCCGCCGCTTCTCCTGGCCCTTCCCGCAAACCTTGCTCTGCTTCGCACTACCGTAGTACAGGGAGGTCCTGTTATACGAGCATTCAGTATACGAGAAATCAATGGTACGAGCTGAGTAAATTAGGGTCTATTTTCAATATACGAGATCAAAAATCCAATGCTACGACATTCAAACTGGGGTGAGTAAAATTACCAAGTTCAAAATGCGCGCCCTACCACGTATGCATCTGGGCTGTATGATGATGTACAATGATTCAGATGCGCAGAGACGAGTTTGTGGGCAGTGGAAGAGGTCTGCGCACCCCTCCCTTGTCCTTTACCTACCCTACCTTCTCTTGTATCATGCGACGTCCCCTAGAGTACAACGTCTTTTTTGCTTGTATTGTGCCTTGTGAGTCAATTTTAGTGATTTGCTGGTTTACTTAATGTGCTTATTGTGACTTATTTGTGCTCTGTCCTACTGTGATGTCACACTCTTAATTCACTGTGTTTTGTGTGTCTACCACACAACATTACCACTTGTGAGTGTTATGCATGTTTTATGTTTAATTAATGTGCAGTTATGTTATTTTGTGTGCTATTTTCTCTTTCAGAATGCTTTTTCTACAGAATGGGTAGTACAGTGTGGGTAATATAGACGCTGTGTGTTTGTTGTGTTTGGTATAATTTATTTTAGCTTGAAAAACATGTCTTTGATGGGGTCCTGGAACCAAACCTATATTTTACCGTTAGTTATGTATTTCGCTATACGAGATTTCGCTTTACGAGTGAGTATGCCAGGTGGAACCTAACTGCTCGTATCTTCGGGACCTCCCTGTATTGATCATTTTCTTTTTTTCTTGATATCATGTTACTATAACAAAACCCACCTCTAACCTAACCTAACTTAATCTGATTTAACCTACCTTAACCTTTTCTGGTTGAAATAACGGTAAATTTTGGTATTATTCTAGTGTTTGCCCATACTGCCCCCCTCTCCCGCAAAACAAGCTTGGGGACCTGGGGAAATGCGGGATAATTAGCTGGGGTACAAAATATGCGTCGCAACCACATAGTTTTAGAGTTAGGGGTGATGTAAAAATCCCTAGATCTAGGGAAAATGGATTCCTCCCCTCTGTTAGAAGCTAGGTTAAATTAGGTCAGGTTAGATTATAATTATTGGGGGATTGAGGCACCCCGCTAGGTTAGGTTAGATTACCGGGGGGTCAAGGGGGGCGGAGCCACCCCGCTAAGAGCTTAGGTTAAAATTCATTTGGTTTGGAAAATGCCCCTAGATCTCAGGAATTTTTGACCCCTACATAACTCCAAGAATACGTGTTTCCAACCCATTATTTGTTCCCCACCGAAAACCCCGCATTCCCACAGGTCCCCAAGCTTTTTTGGGGGAAGGGGGAGGGTATGGGCAAACGCTAGAAATTTACCTACATAGATTTACAGTAATACATGCAATGCCATTATTATTCAATTGCGCCATGGGAATAGGGGTTCAAAATATTCATACAGAAGAAATCTACACGATGATGTAGGTAGGAATCCTAGGACTTTTGAAAGCCCACAACCGAAATAATACCAAAATAAGTAAATAGAAAACAGGAATAGTTCCAGAGTTTACCAGTGAAAGGAATGAATAAGTAAAGATGCTGATTAATTCTTGCATTAGGAAGATGAACGAGTGGGCAGTTAGATGGCAGATGGAATTTAATATTGATAAATGCAGCGTTATGAATGTTGGTAGAAAAAACCCTGGTAATAGATACACCATAAGCAATGTATCGCTGAAAAGATCAGAAGGTGAAAAAGATCTTGGAGTGAGGGTGAGCCCAGACCTCCGACCTAGGAAACATGTATTGAGGCCAGAAATAGAGCTAATAGAGTATTAGGATTATTACAGAAGTGTTAAAAGTAGAAGTGCGGAAGTTATTCTAAAGCTTTATCTGGCTCTAGTCAGGCCTCACCTAGACTATGCGGTTCAGTTTTTGGTCTCCATATTACAGGATGGATATAGCCTTGTTAGAAACAGTGCAGAGAAGGATGACCAAAATGATACAAGGGATGCGTAACTTTAGTTATGAGGAGATTGAAGTTATTAAAATTACACTCACTCGAGAGACGCAGAGTAAGGGGCGATCTGATAGAAGTTTTTGAGTGGATAAAGGGATTTAATAAAGGAGAGGTAGGAAAAGTTCTTACGGCTTTTAACCAGGGTAGAACAAGAAGTAACGGATTCAAGCTGGAAAAGCGTAGATTTAGAAAGGAAATAGGGAAAAACTGGTTCACAAATAGGGTGGTGAATGAATGGAATGGTCTCAGTAGACAGGTAGTTAGTGCGGAGTCATTAGGGAGCTTTAAAGAGGAGCTGGATAGGTTCATGGATGGGGATGAAAGGTGGATGTAGGTAGTGTTAGGTGACAGGAACTACCATGTGTAGGCCTCGCGGCCTCTTGTAGCTTCCTTATTTTCTTATGTTCTTATGTTCTTATGTTCTTAGGAACAGAATAGGGATGAGAATGAGTAGAAAGTCTTATGCAGCGAGGCCGCGAGAGGGGGGGAGGCATACCGCTAGCAAGTTCAGTGAGCATGAAAATAACGGTAGAAGATGGCAAGAGAAGCAACATTGAGCAAAAATCTTTGGGTTCAATAATGAAATCACTTTTATTCTTCCTTTTCATTACCAGTGGAACTGTCGCCGAAAATGTTCACGTCTGCGAGAGTTCTTGGTCAGTGTTTTTGCGAGAATTCCTATCGGCGACAGTTCCATAGACCAGTTGTGACAAAAAGGTATTATTTTACACTAGGACCAGAATTCCCTACACAATTGGTAGTATGGTTTCAGTAAAATTCTAGTCCTTTCCCGCCCTCATTAGTGTTTTTTTCCAGACCTTCCCAGTTCCCTCTTAAACGTACTGGGTGGAGAAATGCCGGTAAATTTCCAGATGAACACCGAACTTCCTTTGGTGGACGAAACTATTTTTTTCTGTAAGTTTTGATGTGTTTTGAATTAATCTGCTAACCGTTTCTGTTGCAAATCACTTTTTTTTTCAACATAAAGGACAAAAAAAAAAATGTAACCTAACCAAACCTATACCTAACCTTTACCAAAATAAATAAATAATAGTAAATAAATAAATATTTGCGACAGAAACGGGGGTATTATTCTAGTATTTGCCCATACTCTCCCTCTCCCACAAAACAAGCTTGGGGACCTGGGGGAATGCGGGATATTTGGCTGGGTTACAAAATATGCGTCGCAACCACATAGTTTTTGAGTTAGGGTTGTTGAAAAAATTCCCTAGATCTAAGGAAAATTCATTGGATTTCTTCTGAGTCCAGAGACGTGTGAACCTGACGATCCTCACACAATGATGACCGAAGTGTCGAGAATCCCCCCAACCCCCCCTAGGATGTTAGGTCAGATTTGTTTAGGTTGGGGTAGGTTATATTTGGGTAGGTTAGGTTAGATTTGGTTAGGTTAGGTTAGGTTAGATTTGTTTAGGTTAGGTTAGGTTATCGGGGGTCAAGCCCCACGCTAGGTCAGGTTAATTTTGGTTAGGCAAATTTTTCTTAGATACAAGGAAATTACCCTAGATCTAGGGAATTTTACCCCCCCTACACAACTTTTAAATTACGCGTTTCCGACGCATAATTTGTTCTCCACCCGAAAACCATGCATTCCCACAGGTCCCCAAACTTGTTTGGGGGAAGTGGGAGAGTATGGGCAAATACTAGAAATTTACCGAAACGGGTAGCAGATTTATTCAAAACACATCAAAACTCGCCAGAAAAAAATTATTTCGTCCACCAAAGTGAATTCGGTGTTCATCTGGATGAATACCGAGATGCCCCCTTCACCTCCCCCTAAGCGACCCACCATGACCCCTCAAAAATGGGGCGTGGCGGGCACCCCCTACACCTGTAAACAAAATATCATTTTCGACAAAAACAGAGATAGAGTGCCTCATTCAATACACATCAAAACTATTCAGGAAAACTAAATATGTTTCGACTTCGAAATTGGTGAAAGCCCACTCCCGAAATCTTACCAAAAAGAGGTAAAAATATGTGTTATATTTTTGGTTTCCACAAGTGAATAACAACTGCAGATTATACTGAGCCGAAAATAATAGTGTAAAAGTAAGTTGTAAGGCCTGTGGAGCCCGTTAACTCATGCGGAATATTGACCGTTAATACTGTATACAGCAGTGACACGTTTGATATTATGATACATACGTGGTAACACCTGGTATTTATGTTGAAAAAGTAAGGGTGTTTTCGGGCCTCCTCCCAGCTGATCGCCCTGCTGCTACCCTTTAGGATTATGCCATTACGTAACAAAAAAATAATAAAAAAAAAGTTACGCTCCACTATCTTTTGTGAACAACTATCTTGCTAATGTACAAAGGCACATAATAGATAAAGCTATTGGAAGCAAATATTAATTCAAAAAGGAAGTTTTGAAACATAAGAAATAATGTGATACGTACGTGTTTTGGTAAGTATGAACATATATGATATTGTTACGAGTCCCAAATTAAAGAACTGAAACTCGAGAAATGCAGGGGTCGCGGGCATTTTTTTAACTAAAAGGTTTTCCCTACTGTTTTTTTGGCCCCGCGACTAATTTTTTTTAAATTTAAATTTGCGATAAATTTTTGATGCACCGCTCTAAATACCAAAAATATAGTTCTTCGTTTTTCCCTACTAATTAATGGAGACATGCTTACATGGAACGTTCTAAAATAGAAAATTTAATGAAAATTACTCCCTCGAGTCAAAGCTTAATGATTTTTTACATGTATATTGGGCATGTAAATTTTGGGCGATTTTCACACTGTTTCTAAACAGACTGCTGCTTTGGGCAAACGCTTTGTCAAAAACAATAAGCAATCCCTTGGAAAACGAAGAATAAAAAATGCCGAAATGGGCTTGTTGCTGCGAAATGTAGGTTATAATGGGCCCCAGACATAACTACGTCCCCCCGGTTTTGTTTACATCGGGCTTGGGGGGATAAGGCGGGGTCGCCGCGGGGGGACCTAGAAGGGAAAACTACGGCGAGGAAGAATTTAATTTATTTTGCGAAAATTGATATTCCAGGTGCTATATTAGTGCTCTGTTCTCGCTGAAACACTAAAAAAGCCCTGGGGAAATGGCTTATGCAGGGGTTTCTAAACCCAAAAAAACGAGTCATAACAGGCCTCGTCAAAAGGTAAGCACTGGTAGGTCTAATGTTCCCTACTACTTGCTTACTTTTTAAATGAGACTCTGCTGTACTTTTTTCCGGGTTTAGAAGCCTCCACATCAACCATCACCTCAGGTCTTCTCTATGTTGTCAGCGAGCAGGGAAATATGCACTTGGAATAAAATTTCGCCCACAACAACTCGAAATTTTTTCTCGTCGAGTCTTCTCTTTGTGGGTTTGTACATATTCATGGTATGATAATTTTAAAAAATACCTTTAAAATTTGATTTCCTTTTTTTGTTTTTTCTCATAATAAGTGGGTATTTTCTAGTGTTTGCCAACCCCCCCTCCCCCAAAAAACAAGCTTGGGGACCTGGGGATGCGGGATTTTTGGCTGGGTACAAAATATGCACGAAACCAAATATTTTTTTGAGTTGGGGGTGTTGTAAAATTTGCCTAGATCTAGGGAAAATTCATTGGATTTTTCTGAGTCCAGAGACGTGTGAACCGACGATCCTCACGATGATACCAAGTGTCGAGAACCCCCCCAACCCCCCGCAGGAGGTTAGGTTATTTTGGTTAGGTTAAGAGGAATTTGGTTAGGTGGTTTGTTAGTTTTGGGTTTTGGGGTTTTTTTTTGGGTTTTAGGTTAGATTTTTTTTAGGTGGGTTTAATTTTTTGGTTGGAAAATTTCTCAAATATAAGGTAATTCCCCTAGATCTGGGGAAATTTTCCCCCCCAACCAACCTTACATAATGTGTTTCCGACGCAAAATTTTTCCCCACCCGAAAACCCCCATTCCCACGGGTCCCCAAACTTTTTGGAAAACTTGGGGAAGGGAGAGTATGGGAAAACACTTAATTTTATAGTGGATTTTAATTTTTTAAGGGGGGTTTTTCGGGGGGGGAAAAAAATTATGCGTCGGAAACACATAATTTAAGAGTTGTGTTGGGTGGAAAATTTCCGGACCTGGGGAAATTCCCTTATATCTAGAGAAATTTGCCTAACCAAAATTAACCAAACCCAAACCAAAATATAACCTAACCAAATTAATAAAACCAAAAACCAAACCCAAATCTAACCTTCCTAACATAACCAATCTAACCTAACCTTCTAGCCGTTGGGTGTTCTCGACCTTGGGGCATCATTCTGTGAGCGTAGGTTTACATGTCTCTGGACTCAGAAAAAATCCAATGAATTTTCCCCAGATCTAGGCATTTTTAAACACCCAAACTCAAAAACTTGTGGTTTCGACCAAATTTTTTAACCCCCGCCAATAAACCCGCATTCCCCCCGCCCCCCCGCAGGTCCCCAAGCTTGTTTTTTGGGAGAGGGGAAGTAGGGCAAACGTGCACTAGAAAAAATACCCGGGGAATTTTTCCCCCCCATACCAAATCTTAAATTATTGTTTCCAAAGCTAAATTTTTTTTCCCCCCCGAAAACCCCCCATTCCCACAGGGCCCCAAAAATTTTTTGGGGGAAGTGGGGGGGTATGGGGAAAAAACTAGAATTTTACCAAATTTCCCCAGATTAGGGGAAACCTTTTACTAAGAAAATTTTCCTAAACCCAAAAAAAACTAACCCAAACCCAACCAAAAATAATAAGCTAAACCCAACCAAAAATAACCAAACCTAACCTACCAAAACTAACCTAACCCAACCTAACCAAAACTAACCTAACCTCCCAGCTTTTTTTGTGGGAGAGGGGGGGGTATGGGGAAACCTAGAATAATACCCTACTTTTTTTGAGGGAAAGCAACAAAAAAACTCATTAATACTTTTTTTAAATTATTTATAACCCTGAATATGTATACAAAACCCACAAAGAGAAGACTCGACGATGAAAAAAATTCGAGTTTTTTTTGGGCGAAATTGATTTCCCGGTCTATATTTCCGTGCTCGCTGCAAAATGAGAAGACCTGAGGTGATGTTGATGTGCAGAGGGTTCTAAACCAGGAAAAAAGTCACAGCGAGTCTCTTAAGAAGTAAGCAAGTGGGAGGGGCGTTACGTACCCACCAGTTTCTTTCTTTTTACGAGGGGTCTTTTTGACTCTGTTTTCTTGGTTTAGAAGCCTCTGCACATCAGCCATTACCTCGTTTCTTATAGTTTGTCAGCGAGAACGAGCACGTAATATAGCACCTGGAAAATCAATTTCGCGAAAATAACTCTAAAATTTTTCCATCGCCCCTAGTTTTTCCCTTTGTAGGCCCCCGCGGCGACCCCCCCCTTATCCCCCCTAAACCCGATGTAAAAAAAACCGGACGTAGTTGGGTAGGGTCCATTTTTGGAGGGGCGTGCCGCGGCGGGGGTGGGGCGGGGGATTGTGGGGGGAGATTGAAACAAAATTTCACTTTACGCTCGCCATTGCACTTTTAGGCTTTTTATTGATTTACACATAATAAAAAGGAAAATATGACTGCCTAGGTTAGATAACTTCTAAAAATTTGTTATTGACTATAAATTCAAGAGTAGCATTTACCTCGCCCCCTCAAAATTAAAACCCCTTGGTTATTTGGTTATATACAATGTTTTTCGAATCAGGTTTAACAATATACATATAAAGAAAATCGTTCTTAATATAACTTTTTGTGTTTTAAAAACAGTGGAATAAGCCCATATTTTTTTTCAAGTTTACCACCCTTTTTACCCCTTTTGAGTTTTAAAAACCCAGCGCCACTGGGATTTCGAGTTGCAGTTTTCTCAATTTCTTGTTGGTGTGGGGTGGGGGTGTGTGTTTTTGTGGTGTTGTGTGCGCGCGCGAGCTTACAAGGGTCAGTTCGGCCCACCGGCAAACGAGTGGATGAGGAGGGAAGGGGATGAGTGAGACATCGGGTGGTGAGGCAGCTTTAGCAGTTTTGCCCCATTTCCCCCGCTACCACCCTTGAAATTCTGGGCCCTTGGAATACTGTGGGGCACGAACAGTATGGTTTTTTGGGAGGGAGTCTCGTCATAGTGGATAATAAGACCTAAAAGTGACATTTGTGTTTTTTCCAACAATCTCCCAAAGCATTAAGCACACCGAACCCATACGTAGCAAGTGACAGGCCACAGAGAGTGGTGGTTCGTTTACAGTGGTGTCAGAAGTGGGATTGACAATAGTAAAAGCGTGTCCAGTGTCGTGGCGGATTGTCCAGTCGTGAGAAGAGGGATGAAGGTCCCCGAAGGACGTGAAGTGAAACCAAGTGGCAGTGATTCGGATACTCGCCGAACTGGGCGCAACTGGAGGCATTTTTTGACAATGGCACGTGACATTAAAGATATTAAAGACAGCCAGACCCAGCCGCGGAGGAACTAAAACAAACCATGCGAGTGGGCTTTTGAAAGGGTGAGAGACGAGGCGAACCAGTTCACTCGAGAGCCCGTCAGGGTGGTAAGGTTGTAGAGACGTAAAGCTCGCAATGGGCAGCGTCCCTGTGCATTCGGTCAGGGGTTTTGATTTCCGCCTAGTTCTGCTGACGTGGCGGCGCTTTGTATAGTCAATAACCTTGTAGTTGGTACTTGCAAAGTGTCTAGATAGGATGAAAATCTTATCTTATCTTAGTTCACTCGAGAAATTTGTGAGAGAATGAAGGAGGAAGTAAAAAAAGAAGTGAAGGCGGAAATGAATGCGTGGCAAACTGAAATGTCGGCCGTGGCCATTGCAGTGTAAGCCCTGGCTGGTCGGATGGGTAGATTGGAGGTGTGTGGTGACCCCAGGGAGGATGCAGAACCGGGTAGAGGCCCTTGTGACGTGAGACAGAGGCGCCTAAGCACCCACTCAGCACCAGAAGTTATGTGTGTCCAACAGGTGCCTTGCTTCCCTCGTTTGGTCGAATTCCCGGCTCAAGCAGCGCACTGGACTGTCGTGGCTCCCGCTCCTCCCACTTTCCCCACCATCCCCGCCTTTATCACCCCGCCCGCGTCACCTCGCGGCCACCAGACCCACATTGTGCGAAGAAAGCCACAGGACTTCGATGGTTGCGTGTCACTGGAGGCGTACTTGGCCCAATTTGAGCTTCTGGCTGATGTCCAGGGCTGGGACGAGTTGGAGAAAGCAGTGCAACTAGTCTCCTGTCTGAAGGGCCCTGCAGTGGAAGTCCTGGGGTACCTATCTGCCACACAGCGCGCCTCCTACTCCTGCATCACCGAAGCTCTGGAGAGGAGATTCGGGCACCAACACCAGGCCGAAGCGTTTCGTGCCAGGTTTAGGACTCGAATCAGGATGAGGGGGGAGCCCCTTGAGCATCTGGCCCACGATCTAGAGTCTCTGGTGCGCAAGGCCTATCCTGGGGCCACAGAAGAGCTGATGGTTGTCCTATTAAAGGATCAGTTCATCGATGCGCTGGAAGACACCCAGTTGATGATCTATATCAAGCAGGCGCATCCCGGGGACCTACAGGAGGCGCTGGCGCGCGGCCTCGAGTTTGAATCCTTCATGAGGACTAGTGGAGAAGGGTCAGCAGTCATGGGGGTTCGTCGGGACTTCCGTGGTCGGCGCAGCCAGGCCAAGGAACCGCCAAGAGAGGTAAACCCGGGCATTTTCAATGTTGAATGGGGAATGTTGGAGCTGTGGCCAGCGAGGGCACCGGCGCACCGATTGCCCAGGGACGCGGAGGATGAGGTTGCCGGAGAGGGCTCGTCGACCTAGCCTGCCCTGCTGCTGGAGATGTAGCGAACTCGGTCACCTCGCGAGTGAGTGTCCTGAGCCTATCACGACCATCCAAGCTCTGGGAAACGAGGACGGGCTGGGACAAGGGGGCCCTCAACAGCCAGAACAACTGCAGCCCCACCCACGCTGAGGTGCCGTAACACTGCCGCCAGCGCCGTGCAGGTTGACGGCACAGTCGACGGAAAACCGCGCCGCCTGACTATCGACCCTGGGGCTGAGAGGACATTCGCCAGGGCAGACGTCTTGACAGCCAAGAATATTCCCCTGGCTTCTCAGAGGCTATGTGGTGTCACGGGGCATTGTGTTGAGCTTAAAGGGCCAGTGTAGGCGAGGATAGGGGTTGTTAATGGAGAAGAGACTCTGCCCGTGTACGTAGCGGACCTAGAAGACCCCTGCCTCCTAGGATTGGACTACCTCACACAGAGCAAAGCGTGTGTTGACGTTGGGAGGAGGAAGATGCGTGTGCGGAACACAGAGGTGCCATTGCTCCTGGCTAACACCTGTGCTGAGGTAGTGGTGGCGGAACCTGCTCGTATCGCTCCGAGAACAGAAGCTCAAGTAAAATGTCTGCTGTCACGGAAGATGAGCGGCGACGGCGGTTTAGTGGAGTCGTTTTATGTAGCACGGCTGCCAGATGGTAAAAGTGGTGGGTAAGAGCCTCGTGCAGCCGCGCGAGGATGAAGTGATGGTGTGGTGGCTAACCTCTCCTATGAAAAACGCAGGATACCGATTGGAGCGCCCGTTGAGGACTTGTGAGGGGGTTCAGCGGGCCCGAGGGACGGCAGTAGTCCGACAGGAGGCCAGGTTTAGCTATGGCTGTGTGCCGAGCACTCCCAGGAGTTGATGCAGAGAAGTGTAGGATTGTTGAGTCTAGAAAATACAGCAAGACTGCGGGAATTGCTGTGCTCGTATGCTGACATTTTCGCGAAAGGGGATCTGGATTGGGGCTGCACCAATCTTGTCCAGCACCGTATTGTCACCAGTAATAGCCCGCCTATTAAGCACGCGCCACGAAGAATAGCCCCAGCCCGACGTAGAGAGATGGAAGCTGCGGTGAACGAGTTAGCGGCGCAGGGAGTGGTGGAGAAGTCAAGCAGCCCGTGGTCATCAGCAGTTGTTCTAGTGAAAAAGAAGGACGGTTTATACCGGTGCTGTGTCGATTACCGGGCTTTGAATTATGTAACTGTGAAAGACTCTTATCCCCTGCCCAGGATTGACGACACTGGATGCACTAGTGGGTGCTAGATGGTTCTCCGCCCTGGACCTTAAATCCGGCTACCACCAAGTGGAGATGGCAGACGAGGATAAGGCCAAGACTGCCTTTTCCTTCGGCCAAGGATTATGGCAGTTCAAGGTCATGCCCTTTGGCCTATGCAACGCTCCAGCTACATTTGAAAAGCTCATGGAGCTGTTTTGGACGGCCTGCAGTGAGGACTGCCTGGTCTACCTGGATGACGTATTTGTTTACGGGGCACTTTGAACGAAGAGCTGGAGAGGCTGGAAGTAGTGTTCCAATGACTACGTGAGGCAAACCTGAAGCTTAGCCCCAAGAAGTGCCTGTTATTCCAGCAGGAAGTGCTTTTCCTTGGGCACATCGTCGGCCAGGACGGGGTGCGGACAGATCCTCAGAAGGAATGGCCGGTGAAGCCGATAGCCGTGAAGGAATGGCCGGTGCCGAAAAGTGTGGCAAATGTGCGCAGTTTCCTTGGGCTCTGCACTTACTATCGTCGTTTTGTGCGGAACTTCGCCAACATAGCCGCACCTCTCCATCACCTGACTAGGAAGGGGGCAAAGTTTTGCTGGGACGCAGAATGTCAGTGCGCCTTTGACAATCTGAAGGCGGCGCTAGTAAACACCCCAGTGTTGCCCTATCCTGACCCCAGCTGCCCATACATTGTGGATTGCGACGCTAGTGCTGAGGGGATAGGTGCAGTCCTCTCACAAGTGAATGGAGATCAGGAATACGTTGTAGCCTACTACAGCTATAAGCTCAACAAACCTGAACGGAATTACTGCGTCACCAGGAAGGAGCTCCTTGCCGTTGTGCGAAGTCTCGAACACTTCCACCCTTACCTCTACGGCGCCAAATTCACAGTGAGAACGGACCATGCGGCTCTTCTGTGGCTCAAGACCCTGAAGATTCCTGAAGGGCAGCTAGCAAGATGGCTGGGAAAGCTCGAGCAGTACGACTATCACATTGAACATCGCCCTGGTCGTGTCCACAATAATGATAATTGCCTTAGTCGACGTCCCTGTGAACCTGGGTGTATTCACTGCAGCAGCAAGGAACCAGATCCAGCCTGGAAAAGGATGATAGTACTAGGTAGCGCCACGGACGCTGAACAACGCCTGCGGGAGGGTCAGCGAAACGACCCAGACATCGCTCCGGTGGTGGAGTGGCTAGAAGCAGGGCAAAGCCGACCTTGCTGGGAAGAAGTGGCGGCTACGAATCCGGCAACGAGGTATTATTGGGAGCATTGGGACACACTGAGGCTAGGAGGCAGAGTGCTCCAGAAGAGACGGGAAATTACAATACTGGCAAACGGTAGATAGTCCCATGCGCCATGAGAGCTGAGGTACTGCGATAAGTCCATGTCACTAGTGGACATCTCGGTATGAAAAAGATACTTGGCCGTCTAGGACAGCGATTTCACTAGATGGGGATGCGTAGCGATGTGCAGGAATGGTGGCGGGCGTGTGATGTTTGCAGCGCTAAGAAAGGTCCAGTACGGAAGACCAGGCACCCTTACAGTTGTACCGAGTGGGGGAGGGCGCCTATGGAACGAGTTGCAGTCGACATCGCCGGGCCACTATCCCCCACCACCCAAGGTAATCGCTATATATATGTGTTGCCATGGATTATTTCCCTAAATGGCCAGAAGCATATGCAATTCCTAACCATGAAGCAGAGACTGTGGCAGAAGTACTGGTGGAACATTTCTTCACCAGATTTGGAGTCCCGCGAGAGCAGCACTCTGACCAGGGTCGAGAGTTTGAATCCCATTTGTTCCAGGAGTGTTGCCAGCTCCTCGGCCTGCGTAAGACAAGGACTACTCCCATGCAGCCCCAATCTGACGGGATGGTGGAACGGTTCAATCGGACCCTTGCGCAGGAGCTGGCTACGTACTGCGCGGAGGGGCAGACTGACTGGGACCGCAAACTTCCCGCCCTCCTCATGGCTTACCGGTCAGCGGAACATGAAGCCATGACCTACACCCCAGCTCGACTTATGATGGGAAGGGAGCTCCGTCTGCCGGTGGACCTCGCAACTGGGCGGCCGCCCGATGACCACTTGCCCACAGTCACTACTGGTTACGCTGTGGCCCTGCAGGAGCGTTTAGAGGAAGTCCACCACCAAGTGCGATACAAGCTGAAGCTCGCGGGTAGGGCCATGAAGAGGAACTACGACCGAGGAGCCAAGCCGGTCAGCTTCACTGAGGGTGATCCTGTTTGGCTACACAATCCTCGCCGGAAGAAAGGACTCTCACCCAAGCTCCAAAGCCCCTGGAAGGACCATATACCATAGTGGATAAGATCTCTGAGGTTACCTTCCGCATTCGCCGGGGACCAAGGGGGGAAAACTCAAGGTGGTCCATGTGGACCGGCTTTGGGGAACTACGGGCCCGGTCGGTTCACATGGGCCACCAAGGACAAAAAAAAACTCTTCCGCTGGAGAGTGGGACGAGGAGGAGGCAGCCGGTCCGTTAGACCGAGAGGCAAACTTAAGACCGGATGTACGCCAGTATCGCCAGCAACCTCGGACGTTGAAAACTAGGGTACGGCCGTATAACAAAAATTCTTTTTCTCAAATTTATCATGCCCAAATTTTCCCATGTAAAATGGAATTCTAAGACGATTTTATCTCTTTTCATTTTTGCATTTGAGCAATTCTTACTATGTAAAATCGCACTTTTATATTGCACCCTTATCGAATAATGCTTAAATGAGTACGCAGTGTCCGGTTGATCCTGTGTTTTGCATCATGCACCAATATGAGTTCCAAATGACTAGCGTGGTAAGCTCTTTCTGATCAGTTGGTTTATCAGGCACTACATCACAGTGTCACAGCCTCTACGTTGCTAGAAACGTGTCCATCATGTCCTTCTTAGACCTGAAGCAGGGCATGGTCTCCCGGTGGTGGGCCCGAGCCCGGATGAACCCGTCTCTGGGCCCGCTGCCCCACCACTGTTGCCCCAGCCTCTGTCACCTGCTTCACGACTTTCGGTGCTCGATGTGGATAGAAACTCCGGAACCTCGTACGGCTTGACCAGGATCTCCTGGTCTGATCCCGGAACAGTGAACAGGTGAAAAGCCCGGGTCGTGCACCTGGCCAGGCTGCCAGCTGATCAGTGTCTGCAAGCTGGTGGCTGACAAGTTCAGCTTGGGTGTGATGCGAGGTCTTAACCCTGGTGTCTCCCATACTCCTCTGCCAGCCTTCAGCTCAAAAGCTGGGTCACGACGGCGACCTGCCGGTCGTCCTCACTCTGACTCGCCATCAGCGAGAGGAGACACTTCTGAGTGTGCGAACCTCAATACCTTAAGATAGAGAACCGGGGTTTTAGACACGGGGGTCGGGGTAAAGGAAACTTGCGACATCTTACTAGAGGGTTTCAGAAGGCATGGAACTAAAGTGATTCCGTAAGAAGAGAGAGAGGAGGGGTTTAGTTAAAGATAAAGGGAAATTGACACAAAAAGAAGGAGTTCTTGAAGGTTTCTATACAAACTGTAGGAGTATTTAAAAACGATAGATTTCCTTAGAGGAATAAATAGTGTAGAGGATTTTGTATAATAGCATTAACAAAACATGGTTGATTATGTCGGAAAAGGTATTCGATCCGGAGTCGATATAGCTGGGTATAAGTTATTTCACAGGAAAGAGTAGGCAGTAGACGAGGAGGATGAGTTTTCGCTTTATGCAAGAGATGCATTGCAAGTGTTGTGTTAACAATGTTATAAAAACAGATGACAGCAATATAGTCCTATATGTTATGAGGTTACGGATGGAACTGAGAAAATGTTTTGGTGTATGGTATAGGGCCCTCCAAACTTATGTAAGAGGATTCAGCCTCTATAGGGAAGAAATAAACAAGGCCTGCAGATATAATCGATTATGCCGTGGTGGAGATTTTAATCTTAGGAATATAGACTGGGATTTACGTCTAGGTGACAGCGATGCGATCCATGTTAAATATAAGCCAGGATAACTTCCTAGTCAAGCAATCGGAGCCTACTAGAGGAGATAATATTCTAGTCTATTGGTGACAAATATAGACGATTTAGTTCAAATGTTGAGGATCGGTGGGAATTTAGATATACGACCATTCTGAGATCAGATTTAGCTTAAAATGGGAAGTTGAGAATTAAGTGGGCAATATGCATCGAATACCTAATTTCAGAAAGGCAATTATGCGGGATTAAGAGACACCTGAGGTTATTAATAAGGAGGGTGGATGGAGAAGAAATTTTCCCAGGACAGGGCCGATGACATTGCTGGAAGGCCAATTATTAAGGATTAGGAAGGCACCCTGGAGTAATTGCGCGGTCAATATGGTATTGGAGGTCGAGCTGAGGAGTATAATTAGAGCGGTAGACAGGAAGTGAGGTCGGGCTTAGAGGTGTTAGAGAGGTTAGAAGGAGTGGGTCCGGGCCGAGGAGGATTATACCTCATTGTAGGAATATATAGCGTACAGAAAAAATAATATTCTTATAGTGATATCGGTCCCAGAAGAGTGATCCAAAATGGATGACCACCCAGTTAAAACACAACATTGGAGTAAACGAAACATTTATTTAAGGTTCAAGGCAGGATTGGTAAACAAGACATTATACGTGATGGGCGAGACAGTGAAGAATTAACTCGGTTGCTAGGACATTTTATGATATTAAAGTAGCAGAACAGGGCGAAGAGGGACCCAAGGTGTTTCTACAGGTTTTATAGAACAAGGGATTAGTTGGGCCCCGTTAATGTCCGGACAGGATGAGGTCTTAAATACGTATTGAGGATATGTGTAGGGTCCTAATTTTTATTTCGGAAGTGTTTTACTGAGGATTGATAAACTGACGATACCTGATAGTGAACAGAATTTCAAAGGAACGTGAAGAGAAACTCCAGATATTGTGTAACTAGGGAAATGGTGGAGGAGGGTATAGACAAAATGAAAAATTAAATCGCCAGTAGGACCAGATGAAATATAGATTCCCAGGTATTAAATGAATTCAAGGAGGTTGTTAGTGGAGTCCGTTTTAGTGCACATTTTTAGGAACTATCGGTTGGATAGGGATGTGGCCATTATTGTGGAGGAAAGGAACTGTTGTTCCCATATTTAATAAGAGATAGAGGACTAAAGTCAAATATCGACCCGTAAGTCTAACACATCAGTGGTGGTTAAATGTATTGGAATCTATTATTGCAAAAAACATTAAGGGATCCTTAGATAAACAATAGTTTTGTGATCATGATCACTAACATTGATTCACCAAGGGTAGGTCATTTACTCACCATATATTGTTTTAATAGAAGTTTATGAGACGGCAAGATATGATAAGATTCTGATATAATATATCCTGCTTTAGTAAGGCATTTGACAAGGTACCACACGATCGACTCTAAATAAGGTAGGGCTCTGGTATAGATTTGGAAGGTTCTTCAATTGGAGTCAGAGCTGGCTAAGTAAATAGCAAACAAAGAGTTACAATTCATGGTTCCAAATCTGAATGGGGACTGGTGACAGTGAAGTTCCACAAGGGTCTGTTTTGGCCCATTACTATTTTATTTCATCAACGCTTGGATAGGTGGTGCAGTTGATATCAGCAAGTTTGCCTGATTATCACTAAGTTGGTAGGATAAGTGTATCACAGTCCATGACGTAAACATATTGCAGGAGACTTAGATAAACTTAACGAGTGGGCAGTCCAGATGGCCTATGGAATTTAGTATTGTAAATGTAGCGTTGTGAGTGTTGTAGAAAAAACCGGTAATAGGATACACCTATAAGCATGTATCGCCGAAAAGATCAGAAGGTGAAAGATCTTGGAGTGAGGGTAGCCCAGACCTCCGACTAGGAAACAATGTTTGAGGCCAGAAATAGAGCTATAGAGTTAATTAGGATTCATTACAGAGTGTTAAAGTAGAAGTGCGGAAGTTATTCTACAGCTTAATCTGGCTTCTAGTCAGGCTCACCAGACTATGCGTTCATTTTGGTCCCTCATATTCGATGGTATAGTTTGTTATGAAAAGTGCAGAGAAGGATGACCAAAAATGATACAAGGGTGCGTAACTTTAGTTATGGAGGATATTGAAGTTATTAAATTACATACACTCACTCGGAGACCAGAGTAAGGGGCGATCTGATAGAATTTTAGTGGATAAAAGAGATTTAATCGTAGAGGTGTAAAAGTTCTTACGGCTTTTTAACCCGGTAAGAACAAGAAGTAACGGATTCAAGCTGAAAGCGTAGATTTAGAAGGAATAGGGAAAATGGTTTCACAAATAGGGTGGTGATGAATGGAATGGTCTCAGTAACAGGTATGTTAGTGCGGAGTCATTGGGATCTTTAAGGGAGCTGTAATTAGGTTCATGGATGGGGATGAAAGGTGGATGTTTGTTAGTGTTGGTGACAAGGAACTACCACGTTTAGGCCTCGCGGCTTTGTACCTCCTTTTTTCTTATGTTCTTATGTTTTCTTATGTAACCATGGGCTCCTTTCCGCACGTAGAAGGTCACAGCTGTTTGGACCTCTTTGCTGCGATCCTCATCACTCTGAGCTGCGTGATGATGTGCTTGGGGCCGTCCTCTCGTCCTGTGGTGAACCTTGCTGTCGTAGTGAGTTTGAAAGTACACCTGCGGCGTACTTGACTAGGATTTCCAGGGTTGTTCAGTTCTTTGCCAGTCGTCCTGCTTTCTGGTCCACCTGATACAACGAGCCGATGGGCTGTGGTGAGGCCATCTGGGAGTGGGAACCTTGCCACACTTTCTCCTGCAGCTCGGACGGGAGAACGCCCCGCTGTCCAGCCTGGACGCAGCTCTCGGGAGAACCTGCTGGTTCCGTGGACATGTTGAACAGATATACTCCGGTATCTCCGTGGAATCTTCACCGCCTGGCACTCCTCTGACTCTGTGTTGTACTGCATCTCATTCCACGCTGGCAGCAGACTGCACACTGACCCGTGAGCCATTGTCAGATGAGGTCGGCCCGTCGATGCTGTGATCAGGTGGCGCGGGGCAACTCGTTTGTGTGTCAACAGGCATATACTCCAAGAAGAGCTTATGTCCAGCATCTTCTCCAAATGGCGGTGAGTACCCCCTTCACCCCGTGTTGGCCCTGGTTGAGTCACCTTGCGGTACGATCAGTGAGTCGTGGAGTCGAATGTCAACCACAGATCATAGAATCCTATCACCTTGAACCAGGCTTCTCAGGTGTCACCGGGTCCTCTGGTACAAAGTACCAAAGGTACTTTCCAAATGGCTCCTCTGTCACTGACACAGCTCCTCCCTGATCAACCGTGGGTGCAGTTTCCATACTGGTCGGGCAACCATCTGACCTGAGATACTTGTCCCTCTCTCCCTCGTAACCCAATCCATATTTTGTACCCTGTGGCTTTCCCCTGGTCAGGTCCTGGCCGATTCCATGGCATCCTGCCTGGCCCTCCTCATCTTGTTAGGATCGCAGACTCAGGTACGACATGTCTGGAGAGAGGTGGCCGTCAGCGATAAGTCCTTGGAGGAATCCAGAAGCCAAGGCTGCAACAGCAGTGGGCGGAACTTCCGAACCGGATGCTTGCCATCGCCAGGTCTCCGTACTGGCATTGTGTTTCTTCTTGCAGCTGGCCTGTTCCCAGTCACTGCTCACAAGGGGTGCCAGGGACGCCTCAGCCTCTCCCTGAGCATCGGTACACTACCATAATTATGGCAGCCTCCGTTTTGCTCCTGCCTCTTTCATCTAGGGCAGGGTGACGACCTCTCCGTCCCTCCTACAGATCTGTGATCTTCAGCCTGGCCCATTGACATCTGCTCCTGCACTCAATGACGTCTGACCTTTTTCTCTTTTCTGACTTCTGCTTCTTCAGCTAGCCTCCTCCCTGCAATGCTGCATTTCTCTTTGCTGCTTTCACTTGTCCTATGCGTCTCATTCTTGTCTACCCCTGTAATCATCATTGCACATCCTCCTCCCCACTTTGATCCTGCTGGTAGTACAGCCACTCCATGTCTAAAAGTAGGGACCTTTTGCTGCCAGGGGCAAGTCACACCGCACGTGTGCTCTCGCGGTGGCACAGCTGGGGGTTGATCCGTGGGGATTCCCTGTTCATTGGTCAGAGGGGAAGGATTCGTGTGGGCAGGCCGTTATGTCAACGGCCTGTCCATATTCCTTCTTACCACGAATTCCTTACTGCTTTAGTTGCTCTCCCCCAGCAAACACAAAGACGGAATGGGCCTCGGGGCCCTCCAGTTGTCTTACCAAAGGGCGGCCCCGACGGAATGTACACGTAGGGCCGCTGGGGAGTGCTCAGGAGCCTCCACAGACGGCGGGCCGCTCCCAGCGGCCCCGCCGTAGGGCATATGACGCATATCTTTTTGCCGCTGTTATCTTAACTGATTGAGGAATATTTACGGTTACAACTTTCTAAGCTATTGGCAATAGCAGTAATGTTTTTAGAGGTGTTTGCACCAGACCATTTAGCCGCTAAAGACTGATGGGCCCTGTATCGAGTCATGCTGAGGGCGGCGAGACAACCTTCGTTGACAGGAAGGGATATTTTAATATCCCATAATATACCTATAAAAAAGGGATATTGTTTTCGTATGAAGAGCAGCGACGCACGGTCGTCCAAAGACCCGAAGGTGACCGTAGTCCTTTGTGCGACCTACGTCGCTGCTCTTCGTTCCGAAAAATCTCCCTTTAGGTACCCTTCCTGTCACGAAGGTCGTCGCTCAACTTTCATCATGACTCCTCGGTACGGGCCATGGACTGTTCAACCCCATAAACATTACTAATTATGCATAATGCTCTAAGTACAAGCCAAAATATTTTTGTCGTTATCCAGTATATGATGACAAGAACCACAAAATCACTTTGGACTTAGTTTATTTTTTAATTAACACAAAAAAATTCCGCCTTGGATTTGACATGGTGGAAACAGCCTGAAGAACGAGATGATGAAGATTGCAGTTTGTAATCGAGATCCATTTTCAACATTTAAATAATTTGGCAGCCATCCAAACATACAAAATTAGGAACTATAAAATTAACCTATATTTTTTTTGGTCACCTTTTCATAGCACTGGTGAAATCGATTGCAGATTTCCTTCTATTATTCTTCCTGTACCTATCCATCCACCTTCATATACCACTCTGCTGTCCATACCATCCTGTTCTCTATAATAATCCATCTATATATATTATATATATATATCTATTATATCTATATATTATATATATATATATATATATATATAGATATATATATATATGATATATAATAGGTTATTCTATATATATATATATCTATTATATATTAGATTCACTGCCAAAAAAAATTAGACAAGACGTCCTTCAGATTTTTGCCCTTCTCCGGTGATTGTTTAAATTTCTCGGGTTTGTCGTTATCTGACATCTCACTGGGCTGGAGGTTAGTCCGCATCAGTGCTCCAATTCTGCTTCAGGGCTGCCTAGATATGTATACGGGAGAGGGTTGCCCTCTGTGCTCCTTGGCGCCTAAATTTCCCCATCCCGCCCACTTCCTCTACCCACCTCCCCCCCCAAAAAAGTACTACAGAATGCATTTTGCTGAACAAATCAATCCATTGTTAAGAAGACACATATAGTCACTTTGGTACAGTGGTTGGCAAGTCCGATGATCCAGATAGCATGAAGCGGGAACCTCCAAAATGCTGTCTCAATCTGGTTGCATGCAGGCTCTAATGATGAGTTGGTACTAAGTTTGGTGTTAAAAAAGAGTTAGAACTACCTCGGAAATTTCAAGACTTGGCTTGCTTGGTCTTCTTTGTGTTTCCATGTTGCTTGTTCTTCTTTGATGTTTTCCGAGGTCGTTCTAACTATTTTCACCAAACAGTGGTGAGAATGGATGGTGTGAACTATTATTATAAGGGAAAAAAAAAAAAAAAAAAAGTTCCTTTTTTCGCAAGCATCTTTATCCCTCCTCCTTTTCTCTTCATGTCTCACACCATGCTCACCACCACAAGCTATCACTTATAACACCCTCTTCCTCTTTCCCCCCCCACCCCCCTCCTCCCACGTCAATCCACACGCCCTAACTACTCCCCCAATACACTCTACATCAAACACGGAACAGGATGCTTACAGCACGTGTCCCTCTAGCTTTCCTTGCATTGGAAATGAAGCGTAAAGTATACATACACCCCCAGTTCTCTGACGTGAAACAATTTTTTTATGTCGGGGCTTGCCTCTTATTTTTCTATCGGTGTCCTGCCTGAAATCCGTGAAAATGTACTAGTTTTGACAGCATATTTGTATGTCTTATAAAACATTTCTGTCGATATGTAATGTTTATTTATGAACGTGTTTCTTGTATTATTCATTCTTCATCTTTTGGTTTTCCTGTGCTGTCTCAATATAACACTAGGTATGAACACTTTTATTCAGGTCCAGATTAGGGCATCAAGTGTTGGCCAGCAGACTGGTTAACTCCTGCCGCACGGCGGCACATTCGATCGCACGCGCACCACAGGACACCCTTGACAGGTATTTCTTGTAGCGTCTTTGGCGCCTTGCCCCGCGGGTATGCCGTTCCAATGATTGATGGCGATCAGGCTTAGTGTTGTTCTCCTGAGCCAACACCAGGCCTGAGGATCCTGCTCCACGGCTACTGTTGTGCCTCCTTCTGCTCTACTTGGCATCTGCTCCCTTACCCGCAGATCCTCCTTCACATGTCATGGTTTTGAGCGAAGTCGGCGCATACACTGATGCCGCGCCTGCTGAGTGTTCAGAATCAAGTTCTACAATAATATAGTATGACTTTCTACACTGATCATATTGAAAGCAGACGCACAACAAATATTTTTACAGTACATTAATTGACATACGGTACTGTATATGGCCACAGCCCCATGTCCTGTGAATGTGACAGATAAATGGAGTATGAACTGTAAAGTACATATTGTAGGCAATCTTTTTAATCCAAAACAAATTATTACTGCCCCCAGGGTCGGAACGCATAATGCTTATGGTTAATAGTTAATATAATGTGGCCCTCATATTGTCAGTCAAAAATGCATCCCAGTCCAAATTCATAATAAAGGTAAGGGCGAGATACTGCTTGTAACTTTTCTGGTATATTGTGATTGTAACTAAATTCACCACAATGCATTCGTTTATCATTACATGTTATAGTGAGGATTACATTAATTAACTGAGAGTTGTGTAGAACCATCTCTGTCAGTGAATAGGTGGCATTTCCTTAGAGTTAGAGTTCACAGGAGAAATTTGTGCAGAGGTTAGTAACACAGGTTCCAATGGAGTTGGCACCACCACTAGAGGCAACAGAAAGAAAGTAGGATTGGCAAGCATTAGTGCTTCCCCCATACTCATAGACGCAATATTATCATCCTATACCTTGGTGGAACGGTTGGGTTGGCATTAGTGAAAACTAACTCTTCAAGTACTCTTCTAAACTCTTATCTCTTTCTCTCTCAATTCCATTTTTTACAAACTCTTCCAAACCGAGAAAAAAAAGAAAACAATCCCGTATTACATTTTCTCAAAGTGAAGGCCATACTGTTGTGAGTAGTTTTACAAGTGCATCATGTGTGTACCTTTCTTTAGTCCTTGTTCACTTAAGCAACTCCACATACATATGAAGCTGTTCAATAAAAAAAATACTTAGAAGTGAGTTGGGACTGGTGCAGGAAGCCACTAATGTAGACAGGTGTGCTGCAAGTGGCTAAGGGGGACGAAGAACAGGGATAACAGCTTGTAGACTAATCCACCAGCACTGACAGAAACAAGCTCAAGGGGGAGGGTTCTGGAAGGAAATGTACAAGAAAATGTACATCAATGTAGAGCAATTGTTGGCGTTAGGTATGTAAGGATGTGTTCGTGATTGAAAAGATAACCTAAAATTGCCATTGCACCTGTCCGAATGTTGCTCATGATAATAGATAATACATGATATGTAAGCTTCTATAGTAATTTCTACACACAAGTCCTACTACCTATACGAATAACAGCATAGTTTTGACAACAAAGGTATCACTGCACTCTGGTATATAATGAACTATGAGGTGCTCGATAAAGGTCTGAGGGCAAACCTTCTTTCTTAAATCCATAGCTGTTGCTGCCTTCCTCTGGCATTGAGAACACACCCATGAGTTCGGAAGAGAGAGCGGAGCGAGAGAGAGAGAGAATTATAAAACATGTAAAATTATATGGCAAAATAATATTGCCCATTAACATTTTTATATAAGCTTTTAAGAGCCATGACACATTCAAACACACTTGTACAATAAAATCTTATAAACAAGAACCTCAAGGAAGCTATATCCATCATTCTTATCTTAATCTACAACAATACATAAACATTTCCTGAATTTTGAAGGCGATGTTCGCCACACCACCTTGTACTTCATCCCTACTGGTCAAGCGTTGGTATTTTGACACCAGTGCCACCAGCGCCCTCAGTGCTGGGACGTTCCACATACCGAATGTCACGACTCCCCATGATGTGAGGGATCTGCGAGAAGCATTCATTAAGTGTTATGTTCTCATAGCAGTGAATCAGTAATTTTTTTTTAAATTAACATAATTCATGTCCCGAGCAAAAATAACGTAATCATCCACTTTAAGCAAAAAAATGACTCACGCTACTCAGGTTAGTTTAGTTTGACTTCTCTATTGAAGAAAAAACGTGCCTGACTGATTGAGGGTTCAAAAATATCTCGTGATAAAAACATAAATACAGTCACATAACGGGTTATATTTCCGCAATAAGGAGGTTCCCTAAACCACTCTTTAACCCTAATTTATTATTGAAAAGCAACTAAACCCTTGTTTGCAAACATAATTCGTAAAGCTATTTAATGTACCTTGAATAATGTCTGCATACAACATCACACTCGTGCAGTGTAATCAAGCACCATGCTGCATCCTGGTCTGCGTCAATTGGGGGTAGATGCTTTATAAAAAAGGATGAACCAAACCTTAAATGGTAAGAAACATTCTGCGTCGTCGGTTTCTAAGTTTGGTGTTTTGGCCGTGATTCCTATCATCGACATTCCATGAACAATTCAACGTATTTTCAAAACAGAGTTGTTTGTTTTTATTTCGGTAATATTTCAATGTTACAAATTTACGGTAACTTGAATTTCAGTACCTTTAGACTTACTAATTTAGGGTTTCCTCGACTTACAGGTAATTGTATATGTTGGATGTGAATGGCGGGGAATCAAAGATTTAATTATTAGTAACGTGTGGCCTGCCTTTCGTAACCCCGTACCTCAACATGGCGCAGTGAGTAGGATGAGGTAAGCCGATACACCATTCCCCGCGGACTGGCTCTGGGGAGGCCTTAGGGGGGAGATGTGTGGGTTTGTCACCGAGAGCGACCGGAGTGTACGGTAGCACTTCCGCCCGTCAAGTGGAAGTCTCGGTTCGTCCCCGGGCGGTGGCTGCCTTTTCGGTACCGAAAACCTCTGCAGTAGGCTAACTAAAGAATAATGTAATAGCCGAAATATAAAGTGTACGAATATCAATTTTTTGATTTGATTTGGTAAAATAATGGTTTAACGGGGAAAGAATGAGTGCTAAAGATATAATGTAAAATTCTAGTGTTTGCCCATACTCTCCACTTCCCCGCCAAACAAGTTTGGGGACCTGTGGGATGCGGGGTTTTCGGTGGATCACAAATTAATGCGTCGGAAACACGTAATTTAAGGAATTTCTTAAATCTAAGGTATTTCCTTATTTTAGAGAAATTTACATAACCCAAATTTAACCTAATCCTAGCGGGGGCTTGACCCACCGAGTAACCTAACGTTTAACCTAACCAAATCTAATCTTAACCTAACCAAATCTAACCTAGCCTAACCAATCTAACCTAACCTACCTTAACCTTATCGGGGGTTTTTTGGGTGTGTTCTCGACACTTCGGTCATCTTCTGTGAGATCGCAGGTTCATTCACACGTCGTCGCCACCCAATGCGCGCCCTCTATGATCCACATTATAGAGGCAGTCGCGCGTCATTTTCTGATTCTAAACTAACATAGCTATAGGTTAAACATAAGATATGTCAGTTATTAAACTAACCTCACAATAACCTAAAATTTACTAACCTAACCTCACTAACCAAACACCCCCTAAAAGTTTACTAAACCTAAAACTCACTATAAGTTCTAACCTAACCTCACTATAACACCCCTAAACGTTTACAAACATAAACCTCACTATAACCCCTAAAATGTACTAACCTAACACGTCACTATAACCTAAAAGTTACTAACCTAACCCTACCTAACCCCCTAAACGTTACTAATCTAACCACCCTATAGCCCCCTAAAATTTACTTATCTTGCCGTAGGGCGGCCGCATTGTGTATCATCCACGTCGCTGGACTCAGAAAATCCATTAAATTTCCCCCTAGATCTAGGGGAATTTTGATAACTTCCATAACTAAAAAAAAAGTGGTTTGCGACGCATATTTGTACCCCAGCCCTATCTCTGCATTCTCCCAGGTCCCCCATCTAGTTTTGGGTCAAAGGGGAGTATGGGCAAACCTAGAATTATCCGAATATAGCCACGGAGCTAATGATAGGGCCAGTGACTACGAACAGCTATAAATACGGAGTAGGTAGAGAGGCCGTGGCTATAGATACGCAGTAACACGTAATATGAGCCCACTTAATTATTCGGTGTTTTTGTATCTTTAAAGATGATTCACGTTTAATGGAATTCTTCGCCGAAACTCCACCGAGAACTCTCGCCATAGTGGAACACTCGCCGACTTGTAAAGTTTTCGAAGACAGTTCCACTTTTAATAGCCTACCTGATAGCCGACTGCGGCGACTGTTTCTAGGTACCAATGTTAGCAATAAATACAATACTTCCTTCCTTAACGAACCTAGCTTACTATACATTCAACTAAAGCCATCATCAGCCATAAAAAAGTAACCTTTTTAAACATATTTTATGTCGACTGGGGGGCGGCTCGTCAAACACGGGCTAAAAAGCTCTATTTCATGTCACGAAATGACACTTTTTTTTATGTTCACGCCAGTATTTTCAAAGTGTTACATCATCTATAACACCTAACGCCTCACTTCATTCAACTTATTTACGCCTCTCATCTTCCGTAACAAGTCACATAATGGAAGAAAAACAAAAAAATGAGAGGGCTTCCTCAACAGATAATAAACGAACTCATATATCTGATTTCCTATTCATGTTCCCGCCGGGTAATACCCGTTAACACATGATGTGGCTGCTGCTCTAACACGCTAACCGCTACCCTTCTATGTTTTTCATGTCCTACATCTTACACGGTACCTACTTTCGATGATGTATGTCGGAGCAGAAGAGCTGTGTCGACGAAGGAAGCCATTTGGTTTCAAATTTGTATTTTTTTACAAAAAAGATTAGCGACCTCCTGGAGCAAGTTTTAGATCTGTCCACAGCAACACAGAAAACATGCACCAGCATGACCCGAGGACAGTATCCCTATCTAATGGACCAAACATTTTGCCCCGAGAGTAGCCGCATTAAATATTTTTCTTGTGCACTTCAATATACACCAGCGGCGACGGAGATCTCAAGTCAATTAAGCGCTGGTTATCACCACTGATGTAGTACTACATCAATATCATCACATAACTGTTGTTTTAGAAGTGTTTGCACATAAAAGCATAAAATTTTGTCAAATTCTTACTTGATTTCAGATAATAAATTTTCCTCTCTGAAAATACACCGCGGCACTACGGCGGGCATTCGGGGGGCAAGTTTGCCGGCTTGTTGGCCGGTTCGCACGCTCTAATTCCCCCGTACGCCCGCCGGTGGTGGTTATGCTGGGCTGTCTCTCATCACTTCACTAACCTTCTTCCAAAATTATCTATCCTTCTGGTCACGGCCGGTCAATAACACCACTGGAGTCAAACTAGTTGGCGTTTGATTTCTTCCACTGGGCCAGCACCATGGGTGGGTCAGATCCTTCGCAAATCTCTCACTGGGTACCCCCGCTTGTCAAACACTCCCGGAATTCCGCTGGTTCTTGAGCAATGATTCCCCCTCTTCATCACGCCGCGATCGTAGGGGCACCTCACTCTCAGCCAACTCATCGTCCACCGCCACAAAGGCGGCCACTCTGGATCCCGAGCTCTGTCTAGTTGCGGGCTTCGACACCACTTGTTTTACAAGGAGAAGCCATCCTGAAAAAGACGATCAAGATTGATGATATGTGCAATGAAGCAGTTACTTTAGCGGGGCTAGCTATGTTTTCATATAAAATATGAAAGTCCATTTTTGCATAGAATAAGTGCTCAAACCAAAAAGTTGAGAAGGATACATACACACCCTTAAAATTCATGTTACATAAGAAACCCCCTGCCAAATTTGAAATAATCTATATTTCACTTTCATTGGACCTACGGCGTACCCTATCAAGAACAGTGAGTAGATTGATCTACCGCACCACTCTAAGAAGAGAGACTGTTCAACAGGCGCCAGCCGGTGGGGCAAGACCTCGCAGGCAGAGGAGAGGCCGATCCACGATGGGATATTATTGCCTGTAAGGTGAAACATGCGCTGACAACCCCTTTATAAATATTTTGCATGTTTTTTGGGTTACATGTTCATGGTTCCGACATTTTTTATGCACACTTTCCTTTTTGTTTATAGTTTATGGTCGGGTCGCCCTACTCAATGAGAGAAGATAGTGTACGAGTGGCCTAATTGCTTGTTGGTGTGTGTGTGTGGTTTGTTTGTGTGTGTGTGTGGTGTGTTGTGCGCGAAAGATTCATAAGGATCAGTTTTCGGCGGGGCCTCAGCTCGAGGCATAAGCGAGTGGATGAGGAGGGGCAAGGTGATGAGTGAGAGTCAGTCGGGGTGGTGAGGCAGCTTGAAACGAAATTCAAAACCGAATATATAAGAAATAAATATAGCGGAGGTAATCATATCTAGAAAATTGTATTTCGCAAACAACTACATAGTCGCATGGAAAATCCTAATTTTGGTACTTCTATTTGAACAATAATGTCTATAATGCTGTAATAATCAGGCACAATATCAGGTTTTACTTATATTATGGTTCTAAGTTTTAAAGCCCGTAAAGGTCACTCAGATTACGAACATTGAATAGGATGTTGTGATAGATGAAAATTTTGATTATTTAATAGTCGCCTAGTATTTTAGCATCAAACATTAAACTAATAATTTACCCGGATAATTTAAATTAATTTTTGTTAAAGTTGAATAAGACAGGCTTAAAGAATAGTTCTACTATTAGATAAAATTCTTCAATATAAAAACAGGCGTCGGTGACGTAGGAAATGCGATGCATTATATTTTAGTCTATGGAAACGAGTAAACCTTTCATGCTGTTCTAGTTAAAGTTATTTGTTTTTTTGCATCTTCTTTTGTTTCGACTGGTGATTTAAGAGTAACTCATGGAATAATGGCTAAGCTGTATGTTATATGTAATAGGTTTGTGTATATCATCATTTTTTTGGTCTTAATCAAAGGGAACATCTCATGTCAGTTTCTGGTGAACAGATTAACACGATAACCTCACACATACCAGATAAAACATATATACCATAAAATTACAAACTAACTTATTATAACTACTATAATTTCTATAATAAAAACCAAAAAAAGTCTTTCTACAAACAATCTAGAAGACACTACATATCATATCAGGGAAACATGTCTGACACGGATCTAAGCAAAGATAGGAGGAAACGAAAAGAAAAACCGAGCTATATCATTAAATTCGTTATAATAGTATGAAATTTGTTTTTCCTGTAAATAAATGATGAACATTGTAAATTTTAAGTTAAATAGGAGTGAAGGTACCGAAATGGTTATAAAGTTTACTCTGGTGTTGTTTATGAAAATTAGCCCTTTGGCACTGTTGTCATTAGGTTGTCCTTGCAATTTCATATTCTGTTCTGTGTGCAGTGTAGTGCTCGGGATAGTTGGACAGAAAAATAATTATACTCCTCGGTTTTCCCCACGTAGATAGTGTCGGATTCACCGAAGTAACTGTACACTTATGCTTTATTACGACTTTTGTTTGAACAAAAAATTTTCCAAAAAAATCTTTGGCATCCGATAAGTTTAGCTTAAAGCCTTTTTAGTTCCCCAAAATAGTTTAAAATACCTTGAAGGGAAAATTTTTTGTTCTTACACTTATTGCGGGACGATGATAAGAGCGTTGCCAATATAAAGCGGTTGCGTGGCCCCTTACTGGCGCATTGCGCGGACAAAGCGCAACTTTATTATCGTTGGATACGGCGATTATATTTGGTTTGCTGATAAATAGTGGCACCAAAACAAAGTATTTATTTCTCATGTAGGCATTTATTATATAGTCAGTGATAAACTTCGATCATAGACCAATACAGTGCGTATAGATGTATGGTCTTTACAGATATTTACCATGTAGCCTAGATATTGTGGCGATGAATGTGGTACCATGATAAAATAGTGTCACCAAAACACACGTTATATTATTTTCTCATGTAGGTCATTCATTTATACTCGTCAGTGAAACTTCTGATCATAGTACCACTGTGTACAGATACAGTGGTATATAATGCATTCTTTACATATTATTTACCATGTAGATATGTGGCGATGAAGTGGTAACCCTGAAAATGTGTCACCAAAACACAGTTATATTATTTTCCTCATGTAGGTCATTCATTTATACTAGTCAGTGATAAACTTCGATCATAGGACCCACGTGTAAGATACAGTGGTATATATGGTTCTTAAACATCTTATTTACCCCATGTAGGTATGTGGCGATGAATGTAGGTAGGGCCTACCCTGATAAATAGTGGGTCACCTAAACACACAGTTATATTATTTTTCTCATCGTAGGTCATTTATCTATACTAGTCAGTGATAAAAACTTTCGATCATATTCGACCACTATACGTGGTACTATCTGTATGGTCTTTTCAGCTTATTTACCATGTAGTATGTGGCGCGATGAAGTGGTACTGATAAATAGGTCCACCAAAAACACAAAGTCATATATTTTCTCATGTAGGTCATCATTTATACTAATAGTGATTAAAACTTTCGATACATAGACCACTGTGGTACAGATTACAGTGGTATATATGCTTCTTGACATCTCTATTTACCATGTAGCTATGTGGCGATGAATGTGGTACCATGATAAAATAGTGTCACCAAAAACACCGTTCATATTATTTTCTCATGTCGGTCATTTATTTATATAGTCAGTGATACTCGATCATAGGCCACTGTGGGGTGACAGATTAAAGTGGTATATCTTCTCTTTACATCTTATTTACCGTAGCTATGTGGATGATGAATTGTAGGTACACCTCACTGATAAATAGTGTACACCAAACACAAGTCATATTATTTTCTCATGTAGGTCATTCATTTATTATAGTCAGTGATAACTTCGATCATAGACACTATACATGGTATATATGGTTCCTTACATCTTATTTACCATGTAGCTAGTGGCGATGAATGTGGTACCCTGATAAATATTGTCACCAAAAAACACAAGTCATATTATTTTCTTATGTAGGTAATTTATTATATAGTCAATGATAACTTCGATCATAGACCACTGTGGTACAGATTACAGTGGTATATATGTTCTTTACATTCTATTTATCATGTAGCAATGTGGCGATGAATGTCGGACCTCATAAATAGTGTCACCAAAACACAAGTCATATTATTTTCTAATGTAGGTGTCATTTATTATACTAGTCAGTGATAACTTCGATCATAGACCACTATACAGTGGTTATATAGGTTCTTACATCTTATTTACCAGTTAGCTATGCTGGCGCCCAATGAATGTGGTACCCTGATAAAATAGTGTCACCAAAACCCAAATCATATTATTTTCTCATGTAGGTCATCATTATACTAGTCAGTATAACTCGATCATAGACCACGTGTACATGATACAGTGGTATAATGGCCTCTTTAACATCTTATTTACCATTGTAGCTATGTGGCGATGAATGTGTACCCTGATAAATCGTGTCACCAAAACCACAAGTCCTATTATTTTCTCATGTAGGTCATTATTTATACTAGTCAGTGGATAAACTTCGATAAATAGACCACTATACAGTGGTATATTCTGTATGGTTCTTTAACATCTTAATTTAACCACGTAGCTATGTGGCGATGAATGTAGGTACCCTGATAAATAGTGTCACCAAAACAAAAGTCACCCAGCTAACCACCAACGGCGGGCCTACGTGGGCAGTAGAGCGGCGAAACGGCTGGCCTCCAGCGGCAAAACTTGCCCCTCGAATGCCCGCCGTAGTGCCGCTGGGGTATTGCAGAGAGGAAAATTTATTTAAAATCTTTGTTAAATCAATGTACAGAATTTGAAAAAATGTATTGCTTTATGTGTAAAACTTCTAAACACAACAGTTAGTGATGATTTATTGATGTAGTAATACATCAGTGGTGATAACCAGCGGCTACTTGACTGAGTCTCCGTCCCGCCCGATGGTGATATTTTGAAGGTGCACAAAGAGAAAATATTAATGCGGCTACTCTGGGCTAAATGTTTGGTTCATTTAGATAGTGATCTGTCCGCGTGCATGCCTTGGTGCATGTTTTCTGTGTGCTGTTTTTGGTACAGATTAAAAACTAAGGTCATGCTAATCTTGAAAAAAATACAAAATTTGAAAATCCAAAATGGCTTCTTCGCTTCGTCACAGCTCTCTGCTCCGCCATTACATCCATCGAATGTACAGTACCGTCCATGTAAGGATTAGGACATGAAACACATACGAAGGGAGTGTGTTAGGTGTTAGGAGCAGAAGCAACATCATGTTTTCGGGTATTTCCGGGTGAACATATATAGGAATCAGATATATGAGTCGTATTTATCTGGTAGGAAGCCCCCTCATTTTTTTTTTTTTTCCATTATGTGACTTGTTACGGAAAGATGAGAGGCTTAAATAAGTTGCATGAAGGAGTTAGGTGTCATAGATGATGTACACCTTTGAAATACTGGCGTGAACATAAAAAAAGTCATTTCGTGACATGAAATAAGAGCTTTTTATCCCGTGGTTTTGAGGTCGCACGTCGACAATTAAATATGTTTTAAAAGTTAGTTTTTAATGGCTGATGATGGCTTTAGTTTGAATGAAGTGGCTAGGTTCGTAAGGAGAGAAGTTTAGAATTTTTAACAAAGTACCTAGAAAAACAGTCGCCCGCCGTCGGGCTAATCAGGTAGGGCTATTAAAGGGAAAAAACTGTCTTCGAAACTTTACACGTCGGCGAGTGTCCACTATCGGCGAGAGTTCTCGGTTGGTGTTTCGGCAGAGAATCCATAAACCGTGAAATCTTAACGATTACAAAAACACGAATAATTAAGTGGTCTCATTTATCGTGTTACTGACGATCTAAGCACTGACTCTACCTACTGCCGTATTTATAGCTGTTCGTCGTCACTGGCCCTATCTATAGCTCCTTGCTATATTCGGTATAATTCTAGTGTTTCGCCCATACTCACACTTTGACCCCAAACTAGTTGGGGGAACTGGGAGAATGCAGGATATATGGGGGGTACAAAATATTTGCGTCGCAACCACTTTTTTTTTTAGTTATGGAAGTATAAAAATTCCTAGATCTAGGGAAATTTATATGATTCTTCTGCGTTCAGAGACGTGGATGTATTACACAATGCGCCGCCTACGGCAATATAAGTTAACCTTTTAGGGGGGGGGCTATAGGTGGTTAGATTAGTAACTTTTGGGGGGTTATGTTAGGGTTTACGTTAGTAACTTTTAGGGTTATAGTGAGGTTAGGTTAGTAACTTTTAGGGGTTATAGTTGAGGTTATGTTTGTAACTTTTAGGGGGTTTATAGTGAGGTTAGGTTAGTAAATTATAGTGAGGTTAGTTAGTAATTTTTTAGGGGGTGTTAGTGCGCGTTAGGTTAGTAAGTTTTAGGGTTATTGTGAGGTAGTTTAAATAACTTTATGACATACTATGTTTAACATATATTATGATAGTTAGAAATCAGAAATGAACGCGGCGACTGCCCTCTATATATGTGGATCATACGGGCGGCCGCATTGGGTGGCGACCGACGTAGTGAACCTGACGATCCTCACAGAATGAGACCGAAGGTCGAAACACACCCAACACCCGCTAGGAGGTTAAGGTAGGTTAGGTTAGATTTGGTTAGGCTAGGTTAGAATTTGGTTAGGTTAGATTAGATTGGTAGGTTAGGTTAGGTTATCGGTGGGTCAGCCCCCCGCTAGGAGTAGGTAAAATTTGTTATGTAAATTTCTCTAAAATAGGAAAATTACCTTAGATTTAAAGGAAATTGTACCCCCCCGAACCAATAAACTCTTCAATTACGTGTTTCCGACGCATTAATTTGTTTAACACCCGAAAACCCCGCATTCCCACAGGTCCCCAAACTTTTGGGGGAATGTGGGAAGAGATGGGCAAACACTAGGAAATTTACCTTATATTCTTTAGCACTCATTCTTTCCCCCGTAAACTTATTATTTTTACCATAGATCAAATCAAAAAGTTTATCGTACACTTTATATTCGGGCTATTACATTTCTTTTAGTTAGCTACTGTCAGAAGGTTCGTTCACCGCGAAAAGGCAGGCAACCGCTCGGGGATCGAACCCGAGACCTCCACTTGCCGGGCGGACCGTGCCTAACGTTACCCTACGGTGCCTCCCGGTGACAACCCAACACATCTCCCCCCTAAGGCTCCCCAGAGCCAGTCGTGGGAATGTGTATCGCTTACCTCGATCCTACTCACTGCGCCCATGTTAGAGGACGGGGTTGACCGAAAAGGCAGGCCACACAGTTACTAATAAATAAATGTTGATTCCTGCCGCCCATTCCCACATCCCCACATATACAAATTAACTGTAAGTCGAGGAGAAACCTACATTAGTAGTCTTAAGGTACTGAAATTTCAAGTTACCTAAATTTGTAACATCTGAAATATTACCGAAATAAAAACAGCAACTTTGTTTGAAATATCGTGGAATGTTCATGGAATTGTCGCCTGATAGGAATACGGCAAAACCACCAAAACTTAGAACTCGACGATCGCAGAGAAATGTTCTTTACCATTTAATTTTGTTCATTCTTCCTTTTTTATAAAGCACTCCATTGGCCGCAGACCAGGATGCAGCATGGTGCTTGATACAATGCAGAGGCTTGATGGTTTGTATGCATGGACATTTTATTCAAGGTACATTAAAATTAACTTTACTGAATTAGGTTTTGCAAACAATGGGTTAGTTGCTTTTCAATATAAATTAGCGGAAAGATTGGTTTTAGGGAACCCCATTCATTATTGGGAAAATCTCACCCGTTATGTGACGCTATTTTATGTTTTTTATCACGAAGATATTTTTTAAACCTCAATCAGTCAGCATGTTCTTTCCTCAATAGAGCAGTAAACTAACCTAACCTGAAGTAACGCGTGAGTAATTTTTTGCTTTTAAAGTGGATGATTACGTTTATTTTTTTGCTCGGGCATCCATGAATTATTGTTACTTTTTTAAAAAAAAAAATACTGAATCATTCTATGAGACATAACACTTTGAATGCTTCTCGCAGATCCATCACATCATGGGGGAGTCGTGACTTCGGTTATGGGAACGTCCCAAGAAACTGAGGCGCTGGTGGCAACTGGTTGTCAAAATTACGAAACGCCGTGACCAGTAGGGATGACAAGTACCAAGGTGGTGTGGGCGAACATCGCTTAGAATGCAGGGAAATGGTTATTGTATTGTGAGATTAAGATAATAAATGAGGATATAGTATTCCTTTTGATGTGTTTTATAATATTTTATTGTTACAAGTGTGTTTGAAGTGTCAGGCTCTTAAAAGCTTATAAAAATGTAATGGCAATATTATTTGCCATCATAATTTGTACATGTTTTTATAATTCTTCTCTCTCTCTCGCTCTCGCTCTCTCTCTATGAAATCATGTGGTGGTGTTCTCAATGCAGATGAAGGCAGGCAACAGCTATGGATTTAGGAAAGAATTGGTTGCCCTCAGACTTTGCGAAGCACCTCATAGTTCATGTATTATACCAGCTGCAGTTGATACCTTGCTGCCCACAACTAGCTGTTATCGTTATAGGGAGGTAGGACTTGTGTGGCGGAATTAATATAGAGCTTACAGATCATGTATTTATTATATGATGCAACATTCGGGTTACCAGGGTGCAATGGCACAATTTAGTATCTTTTTCAATCAGAACATCCTAACTACCTATAACGCCAACAATGCCTCTACATGTTAATGTAAATTTTCTTGTACATTTCCTTCCAGGAATCCTTCGGAGCTTGTTTCTGTCATTGCTGGGATCATGCTAAGCATGTCTTCCTTTCTTCCCCCTTTAAGCCAACTGCAGCACACCTGTTCTCATTGTGGACTTCCTGCACCAGTCCCAACCACTTTCTAAGTATTTTTTTTATTGACGCTTCATATGTAATGTGGAGTGCTTTAAGTGAAACAAGTGATAAAGACATGTACACATCATGATGCATTGTAAACCACTCCCAACCAGCATGGCCTTCACCTTGAGAAACTGTAATACGGGATATTTTCTTTTTTTTCTCAGGTTTGGAAGAGTGTGTAAAAGATGGAACTTGAGCAGAGAAAGAGAATAAGAGTTCTAGAAGAGTAAGTTGAAGAGTTTCTTTTTCATAATGCTAACCCAAACTTCCACCAAGTGATAATATGCTTCTATGATGTATGGGGGGTAAGCCACTAATGCTTGCCGAATTCCTACCTTTCTTTCTTGCCTATAGTGTTGTGGTGCCAACTCCATTGGAACCTGTGTTACTAACCTCTGCACAAAATCTTCTACTTTGTGATCTTCTAAGGAAATGCAACCTATTCATCTGGACAGAGATGGTTCTTACAAACTTCTCAGTTAATGAATTGTAACCGATACTCACATGAATGATAAACTGAATGCATTTTGGTGAATTTATTACATCACATATACCAGAAAAAGTTTACAAGCAGTATCTCCGCCTTACCTTATTCGGATTTGTGACGGGGATGCATTTGATGAACAATATGAGGCGGCCACATATATAAACTATTAACATAGCCATTATGCGTTTCCAGGACCCTTGGGCAGTAATAATTTGTCTGGATTAAAAAAGATTTGCCCTAAATATGTATACAGTACATACTCCATTATCTGTCCTCATTCACAGACATGTGGCTGTGCCATATACGGTACCGCCATGTCAATTACATGTACTTAAAAAATATTTTGTGTGCGTCTGCTCTTGCAATATGATCAGTGTAGAAGTCATACTATATATTGTAGAATTGATTTCGAACATCTTCAGCAGGCGACGGCTTTCAGTGTCATGCGCCGACTTCCAGCTACAAACCACTGACAGGTGAATGGAGGATCGGCAAGGGAAAGCAGATGCCAGATCGAGCAGAAGAGGCACAACAGTGACCGTGGAGCAGCTTCCTCTAGGCTGTGTTAGCTCAGGAGAGAACAAACACTTAAGGCATGATCGCATCAATCATGAGGCATACCCCGCGGGGCAAGTCGCCAAGACGATACAAGACTATACCTCGCTCAAGGGGTCCCCTGTGGTGCGCGTGCGATCGAGCGTGCCGCCGTGCTGGCAGGAGTTACCAGTCTGCTGGCCCACTCACTTGATGCCTAACTGACCTGAATTAAAGTGTCTCATACCTGTTTATATTGAGCCAGACATGAAACCAAAAAGATGAAGAATGAAAAATAATACAAGAACACGTTCATAAATACACATACATATCGACAGAAAATGTTTTAAAGACATACAAAAATGCCCTGTTCAAACACTAGTACATTGTCACGGATTTTCAGGCAGACACCGATAGAAAATAAGAGGCAGGCCCGACAAAAAAAAACTTTGTTCACTTCAGGAAAACTGGGTGTATGTATACTTTACGCTTCATTCCATGCAAGGAAGACTAGAGACAAGTTTCTGTAAGCATCCTTGTTCCCGTGTTGGATGTAGTGTAGGGGGAGTAGAGGCTGTGTGGATGCCGTGGGAGGGACGGGGTGGGGCGTGGGGGGGCAAGAGAAGAGGTGTTATAGTGACAGCGTGTTGGTTGAGATTGGTGTGAGACATGAAGAGGAAAAGGAGGAGGGATAAACTGCGAAAAGGAAACTTTTTTTTTTTCTTTTATTTCCATTCTCTTAATTAATGTCTCACACCATCTCATCTCTCACCACTAGTTTGGGGAAAAAGAGTTAGAACGACCTCGGAAAAACGTCAAAAGACACCAAGCAACAGCGACACACAAAGAGACCAAGCAAGACGTCTTTGACATATTACGAGGTCGTCCTAACTCTTTTCCACCAAAATAGTTACGAATCATCATCATTTAGAGCCTGCATGCACCAGATTGAGCACAGAATTTTTGGAGGTCTCCGTTATCCCATGCTTATCGGGGCTCAGGTACTTGCCACCACTGTACCCAACGTGACTATATGTGTCTTCTTAACAATGGATTGGATTGTCAGGCAAAAATGCATCTGGAGACCTGGGGGAGGGGGAGGTAGAGGAAGGTGGGGGTGATGGGGAAATTTAGGCCGCAAGGAGCCAAAAGATGCAACCCTCTCCCCTTCATCCATATCTTCGTGCAGCGCTGAGCGAATGTGGAGCACTGTGAGGACTAACTCAGCCCAGTGAGGATGTCAGATATAACGACAGACCGAGAAATTTTAACACACCACTGAGAAGGGCAAAAAATCTGAAGACGTCTTGTCCTAATTTAGTTTTTTTGCAGTGACCTATATATATATATATATATATATACTATCTATATATATATATATATATATATTATATATATATTATATATACATAATATATATATATATATACGATACATATATATATATATCATCTATATATATATACATATATATATAATATAATATATATATATTTATATATATTTATATATATATTTATTATATTTATTTATTTATTTACAGGGAGTCGACCATAGCGCATCTGCCATTATGTTAAAAGAAAGGCGTATGGCATTATAGGAGAAAGGATGGTTTGACCCCCCAGCAGAGTTGTATATGAAGGTGGATGGATAGGTACAGGAAGGAAAATAGGAAGGAAATCCTGCTAATTCGATGTTTGAAAAGGTGACCAAAATATCTGGTTAGATTTTATAGTTCATAATTTTGTATGGTTTGTTGGCCTGCAAATTATTTAAATGTTGAAAATGGATCTCATTACAACTCTTCAATCTTCATTCATCCTCGTTTTCATGGCTGTTCCACCCATGTAAATCCAATGCGGAATTTTTTTGTCTGTTAATAAAAAATAAACGGAAGTCCAAAGTGATTGTGGTTCTCTTCATCATTATTACTGGATAACGACAAAAAATAATTTGGCTTGTACTTAGAGCATATTGCAATAATTAGAATTTTTTATGGGTGTTGAACAGTCCATGGCCCGTACCGCGAGTCAATGATGAAGCGTTGAGCGACGACCTTCGTTGACAGGAAGGGTACCATATAAAAGGGATATTTTTCGGAACGAGAGCAGCGACGTAGGTCGGCACAAAGACACGGCACCTTCGTGTCTTTGACGACCGTCGTCGCTGCCTCTCATAACGAAAAAAAATACCCTTTTATGGACCATTCCTGTCAATGAAGGTTGTTCGCTCGCCCTTCAGCATGAACTCTCGATACGGGCCCATCAGTCTTTTTAGCGGCTAATGGTCATGTGCAACACCTCTAAAAACATACTGGTATCTGCAATATGGTTAGAAAGTGTAAACCGTAAATATTCCTCAATCAGTTAATATAACAGCGGCCAAATGGTCATATGCCCTACGGCGGGCCGTGGAGCGGCCCGCCGTGGTGAGCCTCTGAGACAAAATCCCAGCGCCCTAACGTCGTACACTTACGTCGGGCCGCCGGTAAGACATACGGCAGGGGATCCGGAAGGCCTCCTCTTGTGTTTGCTGGGCCATATTATTTTCTAAGTAGTGTCATTTATTTATATAGTCATGATAACTTCGATCATTAGACCACTATACAGTGGTATATATGTATGGTTCTTTACCTCTTATTTACCAGTAGCTAGTGGCGATGAATGTGGTACCCTGATAAATAAGGAAACCAAAACAATGTTATGTTATTTTCTCAGTAGGTCATTTATTATACAATGGGTATACAGTGTCAAACAAACTATTCACCCAGGGAGCAGTTTTCAGTGCATATTTGTGCAGTGTTAGCTACTCGGGCCAAGGAGTAGCTGGTCAGAGATCGCTACACCGACGTGGATGCCTGGCTTATTTGTTCTTATTATATGGAAATCCCATTCTGTATTGCCTTGGCACTAATACAATATATAAGTAGTCAACCAGGAAACATACTTGTCGTAATGACAACCAGACGTTGTATTCTTTAACTGTTAAATTGCCTTTTCTGTGTCACCCTTCCCCGCGCATGCATACGACGTGGATGGTTGAACCATGATATGATTTACACATATAATAACGCGTCGTTTTTGACAAATACTTAGGCCCACCTGAAAACAATACTGGATTATGTCAATGTACGACCAAAGTTAAAGCAGGGAACGTTACGTATTATTGCAAACAGGAGCACAAACCGCCATGGTGCCCCGTCCCTTGCAGCTTGTGCCAGGGCACCAAAACACCCGTATATGTCCATATATATCTAACCACTGGGGTTGTGTCTGGTATACAGCGATTTTCCAAGTCTTCTTCTATCATGGACAGCCTTATAGTGTACGGACACTTATCATTTTGACATTTAATTTGCCATATTGCTGGCTTGGGGCGGTGGTCGGTGCGAGAGCGGGCCAAGCAGCAACACTAAGAACCAAAAATATCCCCATGTAAACACCACTGTTGGGCGAGTATCTTGATGACAGCAATAGATGAGGCATTCTTCTATTGTGGGATGCCTCATTTGTGAAGGATAGCATTGTTTTAAATGATTTTAGACGATATTTCTATTTACCTGATATATTTGGTTTTCTCACGCCACCGCGCATGCGGGAGTAGGGGCCATGCAACCCTTTATATTGGCAAATCTTTATATCGTCACCGCCATACGTTTACACCTCTTGCTTGTGGCTGCCTGTACTTGAGCCGCTTTTCAGTTTCCCTGCTCTTCGCCTGGTTTGTCCCTTGGTTGTGTAACTGTTTGGGGCGAACAACTACTATTAACAAACCTACTATACTATTAAACACCTATACTACTACTACTAAACTTCCAACCTAGTGCATCGTCGAACCTTCCAAGTCATTTATTTACGGTGATACACAGACAACAGGTGTGTTGCGAGGGCGTACAGGTGTGTAGTGACAGGTGTCTTGCGAGGCCGTACAGGTGGGATAGTGACAGGTGTGTTGCGAGGCCGTACAGGTGTGTAGTGAAGGTTTTTGTTGCGAGGCCGTACAGGTGTGTAGTGACAGGTGTCTTGCGAGGCCGTACAGGTGTGTAGTGACAGGTGTCTTGCGAGGCCCTACAGGTGTGTAAAAATGGGGACAGGTGTGGGGGTTGCGAAAAGGGCCGGTTTCCCCAGGTGTGTTGGAGGGGTTGTTTG